>JAMALN010000175.1:0-52300 GCA_023630115.1 Cutaneotrichosporon sp. PK4640
TTGTGGCCAAGGACCTTGGACACGAAGGGGAACGAACGCGAGGCACGGAGGTTGCACTCGATGACCTTGAGCTCGGCGTCCTCGTCGCCGGTAGGCGGCTTGCGGATGATCTGCATGTTGAAGGGGCCCGAGATCTGGAAGGCCTCGGCGACCTTCTGGGCGATCTCCTTGAAGCGGCCGAGGTCGCGCTGGCTGACCGAGAAGGGGGGGAGGACAAGGGTGGCGTCACCCGAGTGGACACCGGCGTTCTCGACGTGCTCCGAGACGGCGTGGACGAGGAGCTTGCCCTTGTGGGCGACGGCGTCGACGTCAATCTCCTGGGCGTTGTCGATGAACTGCGAGATGACGACGGGGTGGTCGGGCGAGACGTTGGTGGCAAGCGAGAGCATGTGCTCCAGCTGGGCCTCGTCCCAGACAACGTTCATGGCGGCACCCGAAAGAACGTACGAGGGGCGGATGAGGACGGGGTAGCCGACACGGCCGGCGAACTCCTTGGCGGCGTCGAGCGACGAGGCCTCGGTCCAGGCGGGCTGGTCAACGCCAATCGAGTCGAGGATCGACGAGAACTTGTGACGGTCCTCAGCCGAGTCGATCATCTCGGGGTCAGTGCCGAGAACGTTGACGCCGGCCTTCTTGAGGCGAAGGGCAATGTTCTGGGGAAGCTGGCCACCGACGGAGACGACGACACCCGAGGCGGCCTCGAGGTCGTAGATGTCCATGACACGCTCGAAGCCAAGCTCCTCGAAGTAGAGGCGGTCGGCCTCGTCGAAGTCGGTCGAGACAGTCTCGGGGTTGTAGTTGATCATGATGGTCTTCTTGCCGAGGTCGCGGATGGCACGCGAGCAGGTAACAGCGCACCAGTCGAACTCGACCGACGAACCAATACGGTAGACACCCGAGCCAAGAACCATGGTCCCGTTGTCGTCAAACTCGACGTCGTGGGTGGTGGCGTTGTACGAGGTGTAGAGGTAGTTGGTGTAGGCGGGGAACTCGGCAGCGAGGGTGTCGATACGCTTGACGAAGGGGGTGACGCCGAACGACTTGCGAGCCGCGCGAACCTCCGCCTCGGTCTTGCCGACAAGCTGCGAGATGTGGAGGTCGGAGAAGCCAGTCTTCTTGGCGGTCATCATGAGGTCCTTCTCAATCTTGTCGAAGGGAGTCGACTGGAGCTGCTTGTAGACGGTGACAATGTTCTCGAGCTTGTAGAGGAACCACTTGTCGATCTTGGTGAGGTCGTGCAGGTAGTCGATCGAGTAGTCGAGGTTGAGCATGGCGTGCGCAATGGCGAAGAGGCGGCGGTCGTTGTTGTTGGTGAGGGCAGTGATCATGTCCTCGGGCTTCCAGTAGGCCTCAAAGCCGGCAAAGTTGGGGTCGACCTGGCGGATAGCCTTCTGGAGCGACTCCTCAAAGGTACGGCCGATGGCCATGACCTCACCGACCGACTTCATGGCCGAGCCGACGTTGCGCTCAACGTGCTGGAACTTGGCCAGGTCCCACTTGGGGATCTTGGTGACAATGTAGTCGAGCGAGGGCTCGAAGCACGCGGTGGTCGACTTGGTGACGGCGTTGGGGAGCTCGGGGAGGGTGTGGCCAAGAGCAATCTTGGCGGCAGTGTACGCGAGCGGGTAGCCGGTCGCCTTGGAGGCGAGGGCCGACGAACGCGAGAGACGGGCGTTCATCTCAATGACGCGGTAGTCGCGGCTGTTGGGGTCGAGCGCGTACTGGACGTTGCACTCGCCAACAACACCGACGTGGCGGACAATCTTGATGGCGGCCGAGCGGAGCATGTGGTACTCGTCGTCGGTGAGGGTCTGCGAGGGCGCAACGACAATCGAGTCACCAGTGTGTGTGCCGAGGGGGTCAAAGTTCTCCATGTTGCAGCAAATGATGGTGTTGTCGGCGGCGTCACGGACGACCTCGTACTCGACCTCCTTCCAGCCCTTGAGCGACTTCTCAATCAGGACCTGGGGGGAGAGCGAGAGCGACTTGGCGGCAAGGTTGCGGAGCTCCTCCTCGTCGTGGGCGAAGCCCGAGCCGAGACCACCGAGCGAGAAGGCGGAACGGAGAATGATGGGGTACCCGATGGTGGCAGCGGCGTCGAGGGCGTCCTGGATGGTGGAGACGGCGGTCGACTGGGCGGCGGGGATGTCAATCTCGTTGAGCGCCTGCACGAAGAGGTCACGGTCCTCCGAGATCTCGAGGGTACGGATGGGGGTGCCGAGGACCTGGACGCCGAGGCGCTCGAGCACACCCATCTTGTCGAGCTGGATACCGACGTTGAGGGCCGACTGCCCACCAAAGGTCAGGAGGATGCCGTCAGGGCGCTCCTTCTCGAGGATGTAAGCGACATAGTCGGCAGTGACGGGGAGGAAGTAGATCTCGTTGGCGAGGTGGTGCGAGGTCTGGATGGTCGCAATGTTGGGGTTGATGAGGATGGTCTCAATGTTGCTCTCACGGAGCGCCTTGATGGCCTGCGAGCCTGCCTGTTAGCCTGTTCTGTCTGCGTCGTGTTCTTATCGGCTCTCGGGCCTCCGGCTCCAAAATGTGGGCGCGCGGGGCGCTGGGCACTCACCAGAGTAGTCAAACTCGCCCGCCTGGCCAATCGACAGACCACCCGAGCCAACGACGAGCACCTTCTTGACGTCGGGCTTCTCGAGCTGGGGCAGCACCTGCGCCGATATCCGGCGCGCAATCTCAGAGGGCGAGTTGAGCGTCGCCTTGCCGTCGACCTGCCCGTAGTTGCCGACCGCCGGCGCCGCGACGGCGTACCCGCGGCGGGCGCCGACAAGACCAACCGCAGCCCTGGCCCTAACAGCGGGGACGGCGCGGGCAAAGCGCGAGGCAACGGGGAGCGAGCGGAGCATTGTGTAGTCGCGGGCGGGGTCGGGCCGGGCGGGTTTTGGGGCTTTTTTTACACGTCAGTCGCGAAGACGCAGACGGACGGCGGATGGGGCTGAGGCAAGAGTTGGCCAGCCGGCGGTGGGCGATTAGGGAGCCTCTTTTGATGGCTGCCGTGCGGCGAGTTGGAGGGTAGATGTGGTGGTGTTGGACAACAAGATGGTATCCTCGTCGCGGTTCTGCTATCGATCCCGAAAAATACACCAGGGCCTGTAGGTCTAACTCGTCTTTCGTACGTATTACTCGGTTTTATTACGTGGCAAATTGCATTATCGGCCGATTCGCACGCCCTTTACCGACAACAATGGTGACTAACCACTCGTCTTGAGCGCCTCTTCGCGCCTCTTCTCCGGACCTTGGGCTCCAATGCAACAATCCCTGAACCCACTGCGCATCTACTCAAAGGTTGACGTCGACATTCGGGGTTTGTTCGATGGCACTCGCGGCGGAAAGAGGCTAGAACGCCAAAGTTGGCAGGGCCACCCACGCCACGGACAATCTATGAAGGTTTGATAGCGTCGAGTCGGACCAGTTCGGCGCGGCAGTTCCTCCAGGCACACAGACGAGACGCGATCGGGATGACAGCACCACACAACCTGGGGCTCAACGGCCCCCGGCTCGCCTCTCGTCAATTCATCGTTTGGGCACACATACACGCCATGGTGCAACGTAGCACTTTATCGCAGTGACATTATGGTAACAGTATACTGTACAGTGAATACAGGGGTGTCGGTCGCACACTAGTCGTCGAGGGGCCAGGTGCCGAGCATTGCCTCCTCCTCGTCAAAGTTGTCGTCGTCAGAGATGACAATCACCTCGCTCTCGTCGGGGGCGTTCTCTGCCTCGCGCTCCTCGGTATCGTAGATCTCGTAGACGCTATCTCCCTCAGGACCCTCCACAAAGGCGTTGAGAAGATCCTGCGCGAGATCTGAGGGTCAGCCGGCACGTGGATGGCGGCAGTGTCTCAGCGCCACACTGTAACTTACACTGCACCATGCTCAGATCGCTCGCCCCATCGCGCTTCCTGCTATCCAGCGCGGTGCCGTCCCCGGGAGGCTGCACGGCGTAGGTCCAAGCGCCATCGTCCAGGTCGGCATTGGTGTACGCGATGGGCCCGAGCGCAGAAACGTAGAAGTTTTGCACGCCATTGAACTCGGACGTGGAGGCCGCAGCGGACAACAAGCGCCCGATGGCGGCGCCCTGCGCTGGCGGTGCAGCGAATAGCCGCCCATCGGAGCTAGCAAAATCCGCGCTGTTGTGCATCTGTGACGACAGCGTGGTCTTGGCGAAGGGTGGCGGGAACACGACGTGGTGCAGAAGAAGCATCGTTGGAGTGATGAGGTCCAAGGGACTAACCGTCAGTGATGGTGTCGCACCAGTGACTCACTCGTAACGGTTCACGTCAGATGACCTGATAGACCACAACGATGAACTGTGGCGATGCAAAACCACCGCCAGTGCTGGAACGAGGATCGATCCCTCAGACATGAGCACAACGGCGTTCTCGTCGCTCCGGGCAAGCATCGCCAGCGCCCCAAGAACATCTCGCGAGTAGTGGAACCGCTGCTCAGGCGTGAACTTGGGGTGCCCGTTCATTAGGAAGCGCGACATGCGGTCCATGAGGCCTATCCCTCCAGATGAGGCGTCCGACTTGGTGACAAGCCTTCGGAAGTGCTCCGGTCGGCAGGCCGCAGCGATGAACAGGTCGAGCCCGCGAGCGGTGACGAGGGGGTGGTCAGACATGGTGAGGTTGAGGATGGTCGATGAAAGGTCGTCGGATTGCCTGGTGTCAGCTGGGACAGAGTTCAACCTAGCTTACCATAAACTCTTGCCCTCGGCCATGCACAGCGCTTCTCCGGCCTCTGCGATGGCGTCTCCCAGCTCGCGTTCCACCACTGACTCGGGACGATCAGACTTGGGCAGAGGCTCTAATAGCAGAGTGTCTTTGTCGACTGTCGTGGTCATGTTGGCTGCCGCCCAGTCCTCGACGAGCTTGTCCTTGCTGTTGGCGTTCAGGCTTCGGCTGAGGATGTTCAGACACTGCGCGATCTGGCCGAAGGTGGCGGGGTCCGCGCTGGGCAGTGTGGGAAAAAGGAGCACGGTCGAAGCGAATAGCCTCACGAGGTCGATGTCGACATCAGCCTGCTGTTAGTCCAGGACGCAAGTGGTGCTTACCAGTTTGACGGGCTTGCCTGCTGTGCGCAACTCCTCGCGCGCCTCTGCCAGAGCAATGAACATGTCTCTGAAGGCGAGTGCTAGCTCAGCGCTGACTTGCTCAAAGGTCAAGGCAGAGGCGCCGATAGCAGACGAGAGTCTGCTCTGACCGGCCTTCCACTTCTGCAACACCTCCACCTCCGCCTCCAGCCTGTAACCCATGATGCGGATGAAGGTGGGCTCGTACCAGTTCTTGATGGCAAGGTGGAGGGGAGAGGACGCGACGTGAGTAATCAGGTGGTACTGCAGCTGGAGGTCAGCGCAAGTCATCGGCACACCCACCTCCGCCTTTGGATCCCGCGCTTCGTCGACAGGGGCGGGCTCCAACCCCACTGGGGTAAAGTCGGGCTGCCAGTCCATGCCGATGTCCCCATCGCCATCCACAGGCGTTGGCGGCCGTGCTTGTTGGCTCTGTGCCGGGGAGACCACAGGCGACGAGGAAGGCCGCCGTTCCTTCTTTGTAGGAGTGACCGTCGGGCTCGGCGCCTCCGTGCCACCCCGGCGTGTTCGCCCAACGGTAGGTGTTTTGCTGAACGCGTTGTTCAGCCCGTCGAAACGCGGAGGTGGTGGTCGAGCTGGCTGTCAGCTACATTGATGGCAAGTAGCTCACTCTTCCCCTTCACTGATCGCACGAGCGGAGCGGGCGTCATCATCGCGGTCTTCTCGCGTAATGGAGACCCCGGCGGGCCACGTTGCGACGCCGGCCACTGCGACTGCTGCCGGGCCTTGGAGGCTGACGTGAGGGCCTGGTGGTTCTGGAACGTCAGCAAACCAAATGAAGAGACGCACGCTAAACACCATCTGCGTCTTGGCGCTGTCGAGGGCCTGCTTGTTGTCGTGTTCGCGGACGCGCATCTGGTTCTCCATCTCGCGCTTGTCGGCATGGAGCTTGTCGATCTCGGCGTGCAGTCGTGTTTCCGACTGAACGTCAGCAATGGCCACCGCACCAACTCACAGCTTCCTGGTTACGCTTGGCCGTTGCTGCTTGCCCTTGCGCGACGTAAAGCTGCTGCCGGAGCTGCTCTATCTCGTTGCGAGCTGTCTCGTCGTAGCCGGGCGCCATCCTCGGGGCTTCCATGATCTTTTGGCGTTCCATCTCCTCGAGTCGTTCCCGCGCCTTCCGCAGCTCGGCCTCGAGCGATTCGCGTCTCTTCCGCTCATCCTCGAGCTCGAAGAACGCCTTGCGCGACGCCGCGCCCTGTGATGACGGCTGGCTGCCCTGCGACCCAATGGTGGGGAGGACGTTGACGGGGCGCGACGGCCCTGCCGACCCAGCGCGCCCGAGCATCGCCGTACCCGTGGACGCGGCACGGGTGAACGTGCGCGCTCCTAAGCGCGCAGGCGGCGCAGACGGGCCAGCGAGCGCGTTGGCCGAGGTGGTTCTCGTGATCGGCGCTCGGGCCGGCAAGGCCGCAGCCAGAGCCTCCCGGCGCGCCTGCGAGCCCTGGACGTGGCTCTGGCTCTGGCGCCTGGGAGCCTCCTTCTGCCGCGCTGCGGCCTCGACCATCTGCCGGAGCTCGGGCCGCTGCCGCTGGTCGTAGATCGGCTCGTCGTCCGCCGACCCGAACCCGTACCGCCCCTTGTCGTCGACCATGACGTCCATCGGCGCCTCGTCCTCGGTGTTGTACCGCGCCATCCCCGAGACGGGGAGGCCCTGCGCCAACCGAGTAGAGTGCTTGCCGCCTTCCTCCCACCCGAAGCCGCAGCTGCTGACGCGCGGGTTCGTGTTGATGGGAGTCGGGGCCTTCTTCTGGGTCGCGCGGGGGCCTGCGGCTGGCCGTGAGACGGTGTGGTGGTAGCCTGAGCGCTTAGGCGCCTGGGAGGCAGCCAGGGCGCGCTCCTCGACCTGTTCGATGGCCGCTAGGGTGGAGGGGTCGTCGAAGAAATCATCGTCATCAAACGGGTCTGACGACTGCTGTGGTGGAGGCATGGTGAGGGTCTGTGACGTTAGCTGATGGTCGACCTTTACAGCTCACCAGCTGGGCATGCTAGAGTGATGGAGTGGTGTTGATAATGAGGGCTCTGAGAGCAGTGTGTCGCGTTGTGGAGAGAGGAAAGGTTACAGGAGGAAGGTGTGAGATGATGAGCGGCGAGGAAGGCCTCCACCAAAACAAATGATGGGCCTGGGTGAGTGGACTCTCAAGACGCGTCGAGAGACATGATCATCCCACGTGATTTTGATTCCGCTTCTCCGCCACCGCTCCGACGTCGGCGTCGGTGGAGGCCGAGGATTGACTTTACCCTGAAGGCCTGAGCGCTCGTGGGATGTTACGGGCGTGGGGGGGAAATATCTGTGCGCAGCTGCGGAGGATGCGGAGTCATCTCGTTTGCCCCACGCCCCACTCGCGAGCGACACAAATAGACTTTGTAATGGAATGCCGCACTTTACCTTTAGCCCATGACGTCTGTCGGGATTACAAAAGTGGGCTAGTGTTAGTGGCTGCTGCATGCTGCATGCGGCGTTCACTTTGCAACTGGAAGGCTTCTCATCTCGCACCTTCCTTCTCTGGTAGAACCAGCCTCACTATCAGATAAATCTACATCCGTGCGCTTGTCCCATCGTTCATCTTTTCCTTTCCCTCCTCCTTCCCTTCCACTTCTTCATCCCCATCACAAAATGTTCAAGGCCCTCGCATCCGCCGCCACCTCGGCCGTCTCCTCCCTCCGCGCCAGCCCTGCACCTCTCGGTGACAGCCATGACGACCCGGGTCGCATCAAGCAGTACGCGGACATGGCCGTGGCTCTCCAGCACGCCAACGTGCCCGTGTCCAACGCAGACTGCGTCGGCTGCAACAATCCTTGCGAAGACAAGAACGGATCGAACGGCAGTGGGCCCACAGCACAGATCGGCAACGCTTGGGATGGCAAGACGTACGACGAGTACGTCGAGGACAAGTACGGATGCCTCGAGGGGATGCCCGACACGGTCGAGCAGGACTGGGAGACCGACCTGGCAGGCAGCGGCGGGCCGCCCGTCGGTCGCGTCGTCGTCATCTCTACGGGCAAGAGCAACTGGCTGCGCGACCATGTCGTGAGTTCAACTAAGCTGCCTCTGCTAACTCGTGCAGGACGAGGAGGACTCGCTGTCGTACCAGATCAACCAGGTGCTGCTCGACCAGCCCAACACGGAGAAGAAGAGCAAGGGCGGCAACCCGCTCGACCCGTCGACGTACATCAAGCCGAGCGCCTTCCCCACCCCCTCCACGCCCCTCTCCAAGCCCGTGACGCAGCTGCCCGCGCTCTACTCGAGCAGCATGGTGAGCCAGTCCGACGACCCAACAGACCAGATGGCCCTCGTCTTCCCCGACTGGAAGGTGTGCCTGGAGGTGGAGAACTCGCCCGAGGGTGCCAAGGCGCTGTGGGACGGCGCACTGTCTGGCACACTGGGGCGTGCGGGGCGCCTGCTGCAGAATGAGGGGCAGGGGGTCGAGCGCCGCCGGTCATGGGTGCTGCCCTACCGCGCGATTGTCCTGTTGTGTAAGTCCGCGTGCGCGATTGGCTCTGACGACAGGCTCGCACAAGAACCGCGACAAGCGCTGCCACATCGCGGCGGGGCTGCTGCGCCCCGCCCTCATCGGGTGTCTGGAGCGCAACGGCGTGACAGTCGACGAGGTCGGCATGTCCCTTGCGCGGCTTGACGGGCCGCCGCTCGAGGAGCTCGAGGGGACGGATGCCGAGCGCGAGGCCGAGGTCGGGCGGCGCATCGAGAACATTGAGGGTGTGCATGGCGGCGAGGGCGGTGAGGTTGGCGTCTTCAACATCAACCACCTCGGTGGCCACCGGTACGCCGGCGTTATGCTTGTGAGTGCGACGCCCGAGGCTTTCGGCTTACCCACAGATCCTCTTCCCTTCCGGCGCGTATCTGTCGTACGGGCGCGTCTCTCCGCACGAGATCCCGCGTGTGGTCGAAGAGACGATCCTCCAAGGCAAGGTGGTGCCGGGGTTGATTCGCAGCGGCGCGGGCCTCGCCCGCCCAGGAGCGGCCAGCAAGGACAAGGGGTTCTTGTCGTGGTAGATAGAGCAGTGTATAATCGAGATCAAGATCTGAGGATGCATGTAGGCTGATTGCCCGGTTGTTCTCGATGCTCGCCCCCAGGGTTGCTTGACACCCCTCCAGGCTTCCATGTAACCCTCCGTGACTGCTTGGCGTCGATAACGGCCGATGGCTTGAAGGTGACAGGTGTGTCGGAGGTGAGCGGATGGGATGGAGCGGAACCATTCCTGGGCGCGTCATGCACCGTGTTGGCGTCTTGCTCATCACCCCTCCACCTCTGCGTTGCACTTTCGCCCACTCCTTCCCCCGCTCACCCGCGCTCGCTTTCAGCTCGAACGGCGACAACAGCAGCGACAGCTCAACCCTCTCCTTTGACTTCTGGGACCGCCCCCCGTCCCCTGCATTTACCCGCGCGCCTCGTGCGCAGGAATCTGGCACGGCTCTCGCCTCTCCCCGGCAACCGCCTCCATGGCCACGCGCGGACGCGACCCACCTTCCTCGCCCTCCGCCCAAAGCCGTCCACCAAAGATTGCAAAGATGGACGACGCGGTCGACATCTCCGAGGCGACGACCGCCCTCGCCGTGGGCTCGGGGACGTCGTCGCGCAACACACCCGTGCCCTCGTGAGCTCCGCTGGGATCTGTCGTGAGCTAACACCAGCGGACGCCCCGACGCCAAGGCGCGCCGATACGACCGCCAGCTCCGGTACGTGGCGCGCGAGCGTATTCCACGCGCCTCCTGCGCAATGAGCTGACAACAGCCTCTGGGCGTCGGCTGGCCAGCGCTCCCTCGAGTCCGCGCGTATCCTCCTCGTCGGCCACGACACGGTCGGCTGCCAGACGCTCAAGAACCTCGTGCTTCCTGGTGAGCTAACAAGCCCCCCTTCAACAGCTGACACCAGGCATCCACCACTTCACAATCCTGTCGGACGCGACCACGACCGCCGCCGATGTCGCGTCCAACTTCTTCCTCGAGCCCTCGTCGGTCGGGCAGCCCATTGCCAAGGAGGAGGTCCGGTTAGTCACACGACAGAGCACCACTGACACCAGCTTCCTCTGCGAGCTTAACCCCGCGGTGACGGGCGAGGCGCGCGTCGCGGACGCCTCGGCGCTGCTTGACAGCGACCCCGCGTTCTACCTCTCCTACAACCTCATCATCACCTCCAACGCCCCTCCAGTCCTCGAGGAGCGTATTGCCGAGCTGCTCTGGCAGAGTGAGTCAAGCCGTTGGCAGTACTAACACCAGCGTCGTCGACGCCCGAGAAGCCAGACATCCCATTGATGTCGATCCGCACGTCCGGCCTGACGGGCCGCCTTCAGATCCAGGTCCGCGAGCACTGCGGTGAGTCAGCTCCGAGGAAGGTGTGCTGATCTTCAGTCGTGGACACGCACCCGGACACCACGCACACGCTGCGTATTGACGCGCCCTTCCCCGCCCTTGAAGAGTACGCGCGTGGCCTCGACCTCGAGTCGATGGACACTCACGTCCACTCCCACATCCCCTGGGTTGTCCTCCTCGTCCGCGCGACCAGCCAGTGGAAGGAGAGCGTGAGCTTGTCAGTTACCACTGAAGCTGACAGCAGCACAACGGCAACCTGCCCACTACCAAGGAGGACAAGGAGGAGTTCAAGAAGCTGCTCAACAGCTGGCGCAAGAAGCACGACGAGGAGAACTTCGACGAGGCTGTCTCGCAAGCATACCGCGCGTCTGTGGCGTCAGAGCTCCCATACGACGTGACCGAGCTCATCAACGACCCCGCCGTTGTCAACGTCTCGACTAGCGTAGGCGCTTGTCCCAGCAATGCTAACGTCCAGTCGAAGAACCTCCACATCCTACTGCACACCCTCCGCCGCTTCATTGACACGCCTCCCAAGCTTCCGCCCGTTGCGCCCTCGCTGCCGGACATGCACTCGTCGACGGAGTCGTACGTCAAGGTGCAGCAGCTGTACAAACAGGCGTTCCAGGAGGACCTCGCGAAGTTCTCCTCCATCCTGGCGGGCGTGCTCAAGGAGATCGGCCTGCCCACAGACGCAGTGTCTGAGACCGAGGTCGAGTCATTCGTCAAGAACGTCGGCGGTGTGGCCATTGTCAAGGGCACCTCGCTCCTCACGGCCAAGGAGTACCAGGGCGGGATGAAGGAGCGCATCGGTCAGTTACCGTGCTCGTTACTCCAGCTGACTTGCAGAGGAGGACTTCCCATTCGGCGATGAGGAGGAGCTGATGCCCGGATATGGCTCAGAGATCAGCATTGTGCTCGCCATCCTGGCGTCGGAGCACTTCTACAAGGCCTTTGGCCACTGGCCTGGCGGCACCGACGGTGACATGGCCGTGGACGTTGCCGAGGTCGAGCGCCTCGCGCGCAAGGCGATGGCGACGGTGCACGCCGAGACAGACTCGGCTGAGCTGCCGACCAAGCTGACCAACGCGATTGGCGAGGTGTAAGCTGCTCCGTGTTCCTTGAAGCTGACAGCAGCGTGCGCGGCGGATTCCTCACCCCGCCTAACACGGCCGCCTTCATGGGCGGCATAGTGGGCCAGGAGGCGATCAAGCTCGTCACGAACCAGTACCAGCCGCTGGACAACACGGTGGCTGTTGACCTGGTCAAGAGCGGCATCGAGAAGTTCAAGCTCTGAGGGGAGGGTAGAAGTGATCAGAGGCGGATAGATGATAGCTAGAGGAGTGTGAGAGAGTGTGAGATATGCAGATTGTACAAAGCTCTGTGCGCGATCAATGTCGGAACGTCTCGCCAGTCAGCGGCAATCGAGTGGGACGGATCACGGCACGCCGAGCGCGCACGTCCGCACATGTGCAGGAAGAGGTGCAGGAACTGCGTCAGACAATGGGTCATGCCGCGCTCTGCCCGTGCGCGCACTGTCGCGCACGAGATCACTGCACCGCACCGCGCGCTCCCATCTAGCCGGCGGGCGCAGGCGGGCAGGAGGACCAAGAGCCGAGCGCTACATCAACGTGTCCGACTTGTCTCTCTGCACTCTCCACTCGAAAACTCCATCCCAACTCATCCAAACTCCTAGAAACCATGGCGACCAAGGACTCGAAGGCCCTCATCCGCTTCACCCCCTTCACGCCCGTGACGCTCAACAACGCCGCGAGCTGGTCCTCTGCCGTCCGTAAGCCGCCCGCTCTTCCCCTCTGACGGCAGCCAAGAAGACCCCGCTCGACGAGCTGCGCCTCACCCTCACCGCGGTGGAGAGCAAGCTCGAGGCCAAGCTCGACACGCTGCTGGCGGACAACGCGGCGCTGCGCGCCGCGCACGCCAAGAGCGTCGAGGAGAACGAGCGGCTGCGCGCCACCAACGCCGAGCTCGCCGCCTCGGTGCGCGCCCTCGGCGCCAGCCTCGCCGAGTCGCGGTCCGAGAACAGCGCGCGCGTGCTCTACGGCCTCCGGGGGGTGGAGCACGCCGCGCGCGAGCAGCGCCTCCTCCTCCGCGACCTGGCGGAGCGCCTCGAGCGCCTCGAGTTTGACGGGGGGTACGCGCCGACTATTGGCGGGTGGGGGGCGCGCGAGACCATCACGGGCCCCAAGAAGTAGCTGTAGGATAAGTTGTGATGGATTTAGTCGCCGAAGCCCGTTCAGATACACCAGTCGCATCTACATCGCCGTCACCTGCGCATACGATCCGTACAGCTCCTTGCGCACGGCAAAGTATGTCTTGCTCACAGCGCCCTCGAGGACGACCTGCCCCTCGCCGAGCTTGCGCACCACCACCATGCTCCCCTTGCCCTCGGTCCCGCAGACGAGCACGCCCTCGCCGGCGAACTGGGCGTCGATCTTCTGCCCCGCCAGCCGGCTCTTGAGGGCGAGTAAGCGCAGGTCGCCGATGAACAGAGAGCCGGGGAGGGGCGCGGGGCCGGACGGGCCGACGGGCTTGTCAGACTCCACCATTACCACCTCGGCCTCGGGCTCGGGCACAGGCTCAACCTCAATCTCGGGCTCCGCCTTGACGGCCACTTCGTCGGCAGCCGTCTCCTCGTCGGCGGCGGTGGCAGGCTCGTCCGTCACGATGTCGGGCTTGCCCTCCTCCATCGCAACGTCTTCTGCCGCCTCCGCCGCCGCCTCGGGCGCATCGGCCTCAGCCTCAGCCTTCGCCCGCGCTGCCTCCTCCGCCTCAGCCTCGGCCACTGCCTCGGGCTCCTCCTTGACCTCCGCCATGGGCGGAAGCTCGACGCCTGGCGCCTCGAGGAGCGGCACAGTCGAACCCGACGCGTACGCCAGCTTGCCGTCCACCATCGCGACCTCATAGCCCTCAAACTTGGACCACTTGCCGCTCAGCAGCGCCGAGATGCTGTCGCCCAGCTGCAGCGAGAAGCTCTGCACGTGCTCGCCGATGCGCACCGACTCGTTCGTGCCGGGGTAGAAGACGTCGTGCGTGATGCTCGGGGTTGACTTGAAGAACTCGAGGAGCGCCTCTGTCGACGCCTTGTTCGACTTGACGAGCACAAGCTTGCGCGGCTGCAGGTCCGCAATGATCGTCTTGATCGCCTGTCCATCGTGCATGCCGTCCATGTCGACGTACTCGACCGACGCACGCGTCTGTAGTGTCACGGCGTTGCTGATGAACTTGGATGGGGGCTCTGGCGGCACGGCCTGATGTCAGCTCGCTTCGGGCTCTACACAGCTACTCACAGCCTTCTCCTCCTCCTCGAGTTTGCGTCTCTTGGCCTCGCGCACCTCCTCCGTCTCACCCTCCTCCTCGATTTCGCGGCCCTTGCGGACCCACTGTCCAATGTCGAGGCCCTCGCCGTACGAGTCGACGCGGCGGGCCTTGGCGAGGAACGGGAACATACGGAAACGGGCCATCTCGCCGGCGACACCGCGGCCCACACGCGTCTGCTGGCCCTTGACGAAGATGTCAAACGACATGGTGCGCAGGTCCTCGTTGTCGCCCGCGAATGCGTTCGCGCCCTCAGTGCGCGCCGTCAAGATGCCTCCGGCGCCCTCGTCGTCGCTGTCGCTGTCCGAGTCCTCGAGGTCGTCGGCTTCGAGCATGCGCTTCGAGCGGTCGAGCGCTGCCTGCTGTGCGGCCTCGCGCTCCTTCTTCTGCCGCTCCCTCTCCTCATACTCCTCGAGCTCCTCGCCACTGAGGGGGATGCGCTCGTCCATCTCGAACTTGAGCGGCCCCTGCAAAGGGATCACCTCGCCGATCTTGCCGTGGCCCCACTTCGCATCCTCGTTCTGCTCCTTTTCCCACAGCGAGTACAGCTCTCTTGCGAGAGTGTTCTCCTCGCCGCGGTTGGTGAGCAGAATCACGTTCCCAGGCCTGGTAGCCATGACGGTGAAGAGGAAGCGCGATGGGCCATGCGACATGGTGACGGGCACCGCGATGACGAGCTTGGGCTCAATTAAAGGGTGCTTGCGCAGAAGCATGTCGTGGGAGGAGAAGAACTCGACGTGGCTGGGAGAGTTAGCGATGAGCATTGCGAACTCACTTGAAGTCGAGAGCACCATACTCGGAACCCACTGCGACTTGGCGGGTCCTCCGTTTCCTCCCCCGTCCTGCCTGCACGCCCATCACGTCGTCGGCAGACGACTCGCGGACAACGCCGCCCATCCACTCGATCAGACTGCGAGCAAAGTTGACCATGTCCTGCGCTGTCCTGCTGACGACGCAGAGGGGGTACTTCCATCCTGAGGCAGATGCTGGCCCAGGGTCTGCCTTGCCGGTCGGGTTGATCTTGAACGACCAGTGTTGGTCAAGCAAGACTAGGAGCTCAAGAAGACGTGGTGAGGGGTCGCTGGGCATCAGGACAGAGTGTCCTGACTGGAGGGTGTCGGTGACGACCTCTGAGAAGAGTTAGACAAAGCAACAAACAACTCTTACTGAGGATGGCAGTCTCGCGGTCGCGGCGCTTAGGGTTTGTGACCAACGCGCGATCGCCTTCAACAATGAGGAGGTCGGGTCGCCTGATGTCCTCGGCGTATCCGGCGAGTCCTCCTTGTCCTGCTGTCAGCTCGCACTCTATCCTCGCGAGCTCACCTGTAACCATCCCATCGATGTGGCGCTCGCCGGTGTGGTTCATGCCAACAGCGTACAGCACAGTACCAGAGGTCGGCGAACGGATCTTGAACAGCGTTCCTCCGAGCACATGTCCAGACGGGAAAGGCGTCACTAACAAGTGGGACAGGTCGCCTATTTGTGAGCGCAGCACAACGCCTCGTACGTACCTCCCAGGTGCAAAGGCTGGTTGTAGCGTATCGCCTTGATGTGGTTGAAGGCCTCGTGGATCTCCTCGACGGTGGGGACGAAGCGACCCCGTGGTGGGTTGGAGCCCTTTGCGATGATCGCAGTGTCTTCTGCGTTTTCCGCCTCCTCGACCGGGCACTCGGCGCGCCAGCTCTCAGCCTCAGACAGGCACACGACACGTCCCATCTCGACGGTAGGCTGTGTTGCGTAGACGGGACACTTGAGACCCCAGTGCGCGCGCGCGTATGGGTACAGGCCGAGGTAGGTCGACGGCGAGTGCGACAAGAGAACAAGGGAGAGCGTTGGTGCAAGTCTGGCATCAGCTGAGTTATAAAGCTGCTAGCTGCCTCACTCCTTGATCTTATCCTCGTACTCCCAGTTGTCCTGCTCGAGACTGGCGCGGTAGTCGCGCTGCCCCATATCGAGGAGGATGCGCGCATCGTCGAGCTCGAGAAAGTAGGCGACAGGCTCCGAGGTCGAGGACGACGACGCGGACGAGGACAATGGAGTAAGGGTGATCATGGTGGGATGTCCAGTGCTGGGGGCAGAAGGCCAGCACTGGAGAGAAAGATGAGAGAGGAGATGAGAAGATGTGGGGTGGCGGACACGAGTTGAATGTTGCGGAGCGGTTGTGAGTGACGGAGAGAGTTGTGTGTGGAGGCGTGTGTTGCAGATTTAGTCCCGCTAATAGCTCTCGTGTGTAGATTAAGTGTGCCTTTGTATGTTGTAATGCAGGGAAGTATAGAGGGCCTGGCCCCGTTTCCATACCTCAGCCCTGGGTACATCCTAATGGGTCATTTTGGATGCATCCTGGGTGGCATGGGTGGCATGGGTGGCTGCGCGGCTACCCTTCCCGCCGCTCCCCCCTCACCCCCCTTCCCTCACTGCCGGCTGCCACCGCTTGTGCTCGACCACCACCATCCACCTCTGCACTCTCTCTCTACACTCACACTCTACACTCTCTCTGGACACTTTCATCTGCTTCTCAACACCAATCGACTCGACCTCTCCATCACTCTTATCCCATCTCCAGACGACACCAACGCCAACGCCTCCCCGCCCTCTCACGCGTCACCACCCACTCTTAGCCCAACTTTCTCATCACCGTCATCCCTTCCCTCAATCTCTCGCCCCGCTTAACCACCTGCCGCCCATGACACTTTGAACACGCCTCCGTCGACTCCCTCGCACCCATCCCCCCTCACGTCCACCTTCCACCTTCCTCTTCATCCTTCTCCATCCTCTTCTCTTTCGCGACAACCTCCCACCGCCCGCGAAATGTCTGAATCTCCAGCAAGATTTCAGCCAGCTCCCGCCCCTTCCGCAGAGATCCGTTCCCTGGCCATCGCAAAGCTCAAGCGCGCCGCATCCCTTCCCCGTACCCCAGATGGGCGGCGTCAACCACAACCCAGGGCCGCTAGAGGACCGAGCGCGGCCGCCTCCGAGGACAGCCATGGGGCATCTTCTTCGCTCGAGTCTGGCATGACGCCCTCGCCAGCAACTCATTACGGCGGCGACGAGGAGCTCCTGACCGCGTCTCCATCTGGCCCTGCCGCTTTTGGAGGCTCGTCGATGAAGCGCTCCAACTCGGAGTCGTCGTCGTTTCACATGCCGACCCCCTACGGCTCTGCCAACGCCTCGCCCTTCTTCACCGCTCAAGCATCGCCAGCGAGCAACCCGGGAGGCGACTGGGCGGCGTACCAACTGGCCCAGTCATACCTTCCCTCCATCAGCCCTGTCCCGCCAACCAACGCGACGGCACCGCCAAGCTCCTTCCCTGCAAACCTCACTCCAGGTGCGGGCGGCGCAGGTCGCAACACGCCTTCCCCGCTCCCTTCACTAGGGGAACTGCGTAACCTCTCGCGGTCCAACTCTGCCGCGGCACGCCAAAATGCCATGAACAAGCTCATCGGCGGCGCCGCCACACCGACCAAGACGAGAAACGTCGGCGCGATGCTCTCTTCATCAGAAGAAGACGTCACGCTGTCGTTACCCGGGTCGGCGCGCGCTCTGCATCGCTCGGGCACCATTGGGGTGCCTCGCATGTTCGGCATGCCCGCGGAGACGGTAGTCGACGACTCGACCATCACCCCCATTCCAGACACGGCATACGACGTCCCCCGCCCTCGTTTGCAGCGCAGCTTTACGGTATCCTCGTCCAACATGGGCGAAGAACGCCGCAGCGCAGTGGGGCGCCGCATGGTCGAGCGCTTGGGCGCACGCAGGGCTGCGCGCCAGGAGGAAGAACAGCAGGTCCGGCAGCTGTGGGAGGAGCGACGACGCACCAGGGGAAGTCAGAAGGGGATAGACATTTCGACACCAGATGGAACCCCGCCCCGGCCTGCTGTGGCTCCTGCTACGGCCCCCGCAAAGCCACCACCAACTGCCTTCGCAGCTGCGGTTGGAGGAGGCGGTATCGCAGCGCTTCTGGCCAACGCCGGTTCGGACCGCACCCCTTCACGGAGCACACAACATTCGGACAATGTGTTCGAGTACGAGGCGCACCTCAAGCGTTCGATGTCGACGCGCACGGCTCGCACCGAAGGGATGGAGGAGAGCCCGGCCTCAGAGTCAAGGCCGGCCTTCGACGACCTGGGGGACATAGGCGGGGATCATGGCGTCGACGACCCAACGCCATTGCCTATACCCGAGCTGCCGTTTGCGACGCCCAAGAAGCATGCGACTACCGAGTCCATCTCGTCTTCGGCCACCACCGTCATGGCTAAGACACTGTCGCCTGCGAACTCGAGCTTGGAGCGGGTGCCGTCCGCCCCTTCTATGGACCCGTTCAACTCGTACCACTCCAGCCAGCAGAGCGGCTCCATGTACGATGACGAGAGGGAAGAGCAGCTGAACGGCGATGACTGGGATGGTAAGCTTTCGGGCCTCAAGTCGAAGCTGACCACAGCCCATGCCACCAACTTTACGCGGCAGATCTCGCGCCCAGACACGTACTCCGTGGTGGACACCAATGCTGGGCACCATGGCCATGGGGATACCGACTCGGCTTACTACTCTGACAGTGTCCGTCCCATGAGCAAAGTGTCGGAACCCGGGTCCAGCAACAGTGGCCACATCGACGCCTCCGAACCTCGCCAGCACAAGAAGTCGAGCAGCATCTCCAGGCTCATGGGTCGCGCAATGTTCAATGCTGTCAAGCCCCGGATCTCCGTGGCGAGCAACGACACGCCTCCTCTTAGCCCGCGAGAGGGTGGCTTCGGCAGTCGCCGGCAGTCCGATGCGTCCAACTCGCACAGCCAGCACAGTCTGCACAGCCAGTACTCCAACCGCGGTGTGTCGCCGACTCCTGATCCCAAGTACGGTAAACTCGTCTCGCCCAATTCGCTGGGCCCCAAGTCCCCAGTGTACAAGAAGGACGAGGCCGCCGATCATGCGAACAGCATGCTCATCCAGCATCAGCTCGCGTCGGGCGCACCTTCCCCTGTCAGCTTCTTACCAAGGGCGACACCCAACGACCCTCGCATCCACAACTCGAAGTTGTCACCATTTCCAGGAATCGCGGCGCTTGAAAGTCGTAGCCGCCGGCCATCGGAGGACCACCCCCGCCTTATCCAGCAGACGTCGGATCCCACATTGCCCACGCTCAGAGGAATGTCGCCCCACGCCGAGGTCGGCCGAGGAGGCCCGAACGGCAGCGTTGGCAAGAACAGAGGCCTCAACAGCTCGAATGCCGCTTCGATCTCTTCGCATGGCGGTGGTTCTGGGTTCGGCACCCAGTCGTCTCAGAGCCACAGCAACGGACACGGCTACGGCAGCCACAGCCGAGGGCTTAGTCACAGCCAGAGCGACGACCATCGCCACGGGCATAACGAGCTTGCCACCAACC
Source organism: Cutaneotrichosporon sp. PK4640 (assembly GCA_023630115.1). Lineage (NCBI taxonomy): Eukaryota > Fungi > Basidiomycota > Tremellomycetes > Trichosporonales > Trichosporonaceae > Cutaneotrichosporon > Cutaneotrichosporon sp. PK4640. The sequence goes on from JAMALN010000175.1 coordinate 19,155, forward strand.
CAAAGGACCCAGTGAGGAACGGAAGCGTCGTCCATCCGGACATCCTGCGCCCTGGCACCAAGCAGCGCCCCGAGATTCCGTCGTTCATGATGAACCGCCGGCGCGCCCCTCCTCCCCCGATAGAGCTCGCGGAGTCGAACGTTGTGTCGATAAACGACGACCCCGTTACCCCACCGTCCTCCAAGTTCAACCATCTGCCCCCTCGCTCTCGTGAGGTTCTGCGCCGCATGGAAGGGGTCCTGTCCCTGCCTGCCAACGATCCCTCGCGGCCCGACTTTTTGGACGACCCTCCGCGCAAGCTGCTGCTGTCGCAGCAGGTGCTGCAGGTCGTGAACATGAACACCGTCAAGGACCGGTACCTCTTCCTATTCAACGACCTCCTCGTCATCGCCAAACCTGTCATGGGATCGGGCACGACCACAGCCAACCTCGACATGAAGTTTGTCGTCAAGTCGATTGTCGGCCTCGACAAGGTGTCCGTTACTGGCTTGATCGACGAGTCGTCGACGGAGGCGGCACGCCACCCGGCTGTGCAGCAGTTCATCCACGACTTTGCCGAGGACGCTGTCTCAGCTGTGCACAACCTCCTCGAGCGCAGTCACCCTCGTCTCGACACCACATCGCTGGCAAGCCTTCTGTTCAAGACGGACGACTTGGATAAGACCCAGCTCGGTGTCCTGCTTGCCTCGAACCCAGACCTCCTCCTCGCCTACATCGAGATGTTCGACTTCCACCTCGACCGTATCGACGAGGCTCTGCGGTTATTCCTGCTTGATGTCCGTCTCCCGACCGAGATCCATGCGGCCGAGGCTGTCCTGCGCGGCTTTGCCGATGGCTACATAGGCGCAAACGAGAACAGCGTGACATTCGACATGGCCCTGGCCGAGGACCTCGTGCTCGCCACCCTCGAGCTGAACGACATGCTCTACTCGACATTTGGCTTCGCGTTCCCGAACCACGCTGTCTCGCGGGACACGTTCGTCACCGCCTTCGAGAGCAAGGACCCGCTTGGCTTGGTGCCCACGGAGCTGCTGGAGGATATCTACACCTCGATCCGCGGCGGCAAGTTAATCCAGGGCCTCGCATCACACGAGGCGCACCTCGTCCGCGAGCTGGTCCAGACGCCTGCCCGCCTCCCCAGCCGGCTCACGTATAGAGAGTGGTCGGAGAGTTTCCAGCTGTCCATCCCCAAGCCCGACCCTCACTTCCAGATCAAGCTGGTTGGCACTGGCTTAGAGCTTGACCCTCCCGTTCTCGACTTCTCTCGGTCGAAGGACGTCTCGTTTAGGGTCCGCGGCACCAGACTCGGAGCGCAGACAATGCTCTTTGAGCGCTTTGGCGCCAACGCGTGAGTTGTCCCAGTATGATATAGCTAATATCCAGTGCGCTCTACCCAACCCTCGGCAACTCGCGGACGTTCCACGTCGAACGCGCGTTCATGCGCAACACGTTCCACGTCGCCTTCCCGTTCCACCTCGGCGGCAAGCGCAAGTACTGCTTCTCTGTCCCTGATGCGTCGCTGCGCGCCAAGTGGGGTGCGACGCTCAACAGACAGATCTGGCTCTCCTCTACCAAGAAGCAGCAGCAGACATCGGGCCCCGTCTCGAAGACTACCGAAGGCCGCGCCCACCGCGCAGCCGAGGCCGTCGCCCTGCAGGTCCTCCGCGATGCCCTCCTTCCCCATGCGCAAAATGGCGAGGATGCCAACGGCAGCCCGCACTCCAACACGCCTTCCTCGATCCCCGCCCGCGTCCTGCGCCAGGGCTCGATCTCTGCCGCGTACCCGAAGCAGGCACCCGACGAGGTCGACCTCCCGCTGCAGCCGACGCGTGGCCACCACGCCGAGACCCCGGGCCTGATCGACTTACAGACCGGCAAGGAGCTCGTCCTTCTGTGCCGGCAGAACTCGCTTCTCCCCGCTGTCCTCGAGCTGCTCCAGAAGGGCACGGGCACAGCGAACGCGAACGGCAAGCTCATGACGACCAAGACCCAGCTGCAGCCCAAGACGGCGGAGCCCTCCCACTCACATTCCACCCAGTCCCCACCCCGCGCCGCCCACCTCCAGGCGGCGTTGCAGCCGAAGCGGTCCGCCGGCCTGCGCGCCATGATGCACGACCGGCGGCTGTAGGCCTCATTTCATCATTCATTGTTGTCACCTAGCATTGTGTACAGGAGCATATGCATACACTCCGGACACGAGAGGCGAAGGAACTGACGCTGTTGTCTATTCGTGGGGTGGGAGACTTAGAAACAACGCTGTAGGACCATTGACATCCGGGATATTGACGGATATCTTTGCCACGGCGCTGTCCACAACCACATTTGAACCACGCTGTCGCAGGGTGAAGTGACGGTACAGTGGACGAAAGTGGCGGACTCACTGAGAATCAGTCTGCAGTGTTGTTCAAATGAGACTCTGAACGGCGCAGTGAGGGGTGCGACCACGGCCCTCCACCTCAGCGATGTTCAGGCAGCATTCACCCGTGACGCGGTCCTCCACCTCCCACCCATTCGAAGCACTAGAATATGCATGGACTATCCAACTCTACCATCTACACCTTCGCGACCTTGCGCGTCGCCGCCACGCGGCGCTCCACGCTCTCACGCAACGCCTTGGCGGCCGCCTGGGTGCGCGCGTCCTCCTTCTCCTCGCCCTCCTTGCACGCAGCCAGCACCCGGTCGTAGAGGTTGAAGGGGGTGTCGCTGCTGCCGTCCTTCTTCTCGGGCGACGACTCGGCGCGCAGCGCGTCCGCGCTCCACTCAATCGCCTCCTTGATCCACCCGAACCGCAAGGCGCGCGCGATCCAGCCCGCCGCGTCCCGCCCCAGCTCGCCCTGCACGAGCCACGCGGGCATGGCCCACCCGCGCGCCGCGTCCTCGTTGAGCGCGAAGAACGTGTCCGCCACCGCGGACGTGTACTTCCAGCGCGTGTGGTCGCCGTCGTGCCGCCCCAGCGCGATCTGGAGGTAGCGCAGCGCGAGGGCCGAGGGCGGGCCGCGCAGGCGCGCCGTGGCGGGCGCGCGGAGGAAGGCGGCGCGCGCGTCGTCCCGCCTCGCTCCGCGCGAGAGCTCGACGCAGCGCGTGGCGAGCGCGGTGAAGACGTCGGTCATGTCCTCCTGCATCTCGGCGGCGGCGAGCAGCGCGTCGTCGAACTTGTCGCGCTGCGTGAAGAAGCCCACGATCTCGGCGGGCGCCAGCGAGACGTTGCCCACGAGCAGGTCGGGCACCTCGGACGCGAGCTTTAATTGGGAGAGGATGGCGCGGTACTCGCTCCGCATGTCGGCGAGGGTCACGATGTCGGTAGGAGGCGCAGACGTCGCGAACGCCTCCTCGGGAACGTAAGAGGTGACGCGGCGCCGCTTGGCCCCGCGCGGCGACTGGATCGCAATCCACGCGTTGCGCTTGTCGACGAGAGAGAGCGCGTTGATCGCGGCCAGGAAGGAGCGCGCACGCAACGCTGCGGCCTGGGTGTGGTTGAGCTTTGACGAGCCGGACTCGGTGTAGCGGTTGGCTTGCGCGTACATCGTCTCGCCGGCCGAGCGGTAGTCGCCGCGGCTGATGTGCCAGGAGTACAGCACCTCGTAGTAGTTCGGGTTGCGGCAGGGGTCCGAGTTGCGCGCCTTGAAGTTGAGCCGCTCCTCGACCTCCTTCTGGAATCCAATGAAGCCGAGCGAGTTGAGGCGCCCGATCTCGTTCGCCTCGCACATGGCACTGATCAGCTGGCCAAGCAGGTCGCTCTTGTCCGAGAGCGGCGCGTTCGTGAGCGTCGCGTACGCGTCCTCGTACTGCCCAAGCTGGAGGTAGGCGAGGAAGATGCGCGTCCAGATGTCCTTGGCGTCGCTGGCGTCCTTGTCCATCGACTGGAGAGCACGCTCGCCGAACCGTGCGACGGGCACCCACAGCTCACGCTGCTCGACCACGTTCATCACATGGTGGAAGTAGGCGCCAAGCGCCTTCTTGTTCCGCCACTCGGGGTTGATCGCCTGCAAGGACCCATCTGATGTCAGCTCGTGTGGCAAAGAAGTTAGCTCACCTCTGCACCCGGCGGAGGCACGCTCGAGGAGGTGTGCGCCGCGCTCGACGTCCCCAACCTCTATCAGCGCCAGGCCGTGCACGTACGCCGTCCCGGACGACGTGGGGTAGAGCTCCGTCAGCTCGCTGGCCGTGTCGGCGTGGCCATCGGCGAGCACAGTGAAGGCGAGTTTGATGTCCGCCGCGCGCGGCTCGACGTCGAACTGCTCGCTGCCCACGAGGGCGAGGTCCGCGAGGAGGCTGCTCGCCATGTCGAACAAGCATGCCACCGTGTCGCGCGGGACCTGCTGTGCGAGGGGGTGGGCGAGCAGCGCGTGCAGGAGCGAGTAAGCGGTGTCGTACCCGTCACTGTCGACGCCCTTGTCCTCGTTCTCGCGCATCTTGAGGCTGCCGAACGCCACGAGCACGTCGTCTCTACTGCTCCACTTCTGGTTCTCCCGCTCACCCTCCCCAGCCCCAGTCCGCTGCGAGAGCCACAAGAGGACGTGGTAGCGGTGGTACGTGACCTGCGCGCGGGCGATGACCTCGATGAGCGTCTCGGACGCCTCGTCGTCCTCCGCCAGGTCGGAGGACGTGGCCATGTGGTACAGCGCCACGAGCAGGATGTCACGCGCCATCGCGAAGCGCCCAGAGATGACGGCGGACACTGTCGAGGTGAGGAGCGCGTTGCCGAAGCCAGACATCGACCAGTTGTCCGCCTTCTGCGATCCGCTCGCCGCCGTTGGGTAGCTTGAGAGGATGTCGAGGGCGTCCGAGAGGGTGCGGGAGACCGACGAGGACTCGGCAAGCGCACGGGAGAGGTGATCCCGGGTCTCGTCGGACAGGTACGGCTCAACGAAGTCGTCCCACATGCCGCCGGCCAGCTCTTCTGGCGGCACCTGGGCGGGCACAGAGAGCTCGCTGTCGAGGTGGCTGAGGAGGGCGTCGAGGGCCGACGTGCTCCCGTCACCGGAGTCCGAGTTCTTCAACACGTTCGACAGCGTCTCCCCGGCCACGGCCGCCGCTGTGATGGCACGGCGTGCTTTTGGTGGTGCCAGAGCAGGATACAGTGCTCGGAGAGCACCCTCAGGCAGAGCCTGGAACTCCGCGGCCTGCTGAGGCGTCTGTCCGAGATGCACGAGGACGGCCGACGTGTCCTCCTGCACAGGGGCGGACGCGCCCTCGCGGTCAAGGATGACGAGCTGGCCGTTGATCGACGTCGTAGCGACTGGCCAGCGGCCCTGCTTGTCCAATTCGCACACGCGTGCCCACACGCCGAGCCACTGCTGCTTCAACTCGGCGCGGAACTCGTGAACGACAGGCGCGCCGGTCTGCGGGCTCGTCTTCATGGTGAGTGCCGAACCGACAGCGGCCATGAAGCGCTCGCCGAGGCTGCGGTAGACGATGCTGCGCAGCCGCTCCTGGTAGATAGCGGGAAGCTGGGAAATGTAGTCGTCGAGCGCAGTGGTCAGGTCGAGGTTGGAGAAGCGACCGGGATGGAGTAGGTGCTTGACAAAGACCTCGGATATGTCCTCGTTCGCATGCGGCTGGGCCGGGTCGGGCGGGTCAAGGCTGAGGATGGCGTCAAAGTAAGACGTGTCATAGCGCTCGACACCGTCGTAGCAAGCAGCACGCTGCCAGTCAAGCACCATGCGCGGCTTGGTTGGCGGCGCGTGGTACGTCGTGAATTGAAGGATGTCGTTGACTGGCACCGAGTCGGCCTCGAGCTTGCCCTTGGCGTCCCACACGGCCCAGAGGCGCCACCCGTCGGCCGCGTCTGTCCGTGTTGGGGGCTGGACCTCAAAGCCGCGCAGCTCACTCCCAGCGGAAGCTGGTGACCCAGCGCGTTCGCCGGCGTACGCCAAGTCGTTGGCGCTAGAGGAGGTGTTGGACGCGCGGTAGAACACGAATGTGCCCGGCACTGAGGGGTTGTAGGGGGTGGGAATGAAGACAGCGACGATGTGCGAGCAGCGCGAGCTCGGGTTCGGGTGAGGAATGACACGGATGAACGACGTCGCGAGCTCGGTGGACGACTGGGAGGAGTTCGCCAGCTGGTTCGCCGGCACGAGTTCTTGCGTCGCAAGCCGCACGTCCAGCGTCTTGAGGCACTGCCCGGTGACGCCTGACCAGGTGCGAAGCTTCGAGTCGCGCGACAACGAATACCAAACGGGGATCTGGTCCTCGTAGTCGAACCCGGCGAGCGACGTGATTGTCTCGTCTGCGCCACGGCTGAAGAAGCCTAAGCGCAGTCTCGAGTGGCCTCGGAAGTGCGACGTCAACCACTTGGGGTTTTCTGCCGTTAGCTAGAAGCTTGTCATATAAGCTTACCGGGTGTGGAGTCGGGCAGGCGGTCCACCTTGAGGATGCCGCCGTCGGTGCAGCCCAGCACAACCGTGTTCTCGCTCACCGCGGCCCAGCAAGCAATGCCACCGGCGGCGTGGATGTTCTCGTCCTCCAGCTCGACCTCCTCAGCCCACTCCGCATCCTTGGTGACGAACTTGATGCGGTCGCCCGTATCGGCGAACGCAGCGAGAGGGAACGTGAAGCGGTAGATGACGTCTGCGGTGGTGACGGCGAGCACGGTGAGGAGGCCCGCGCCAAAGTCGGGGATGATGCAGCCGTTAACGAGCGGGCGCAGCGGGTCTGGGAGCACAATGCGCAGCACGCTCGGCGGCGTGTTCGGCTTGGGGTCGATGACGGGGGAGAGGGAGCGCAGCTCGAGCGCATAGCCGTTGAACACTGCGCGCGCGAGGGTGCCGGTCCGCGGATCAAAGCACGCGCTGAGCGCATGCTCGGCGTGCAGGGGGGAGTTGTACTCGTCCTCTGTGGCGAGGAAGGGGCGGTCCGAGGGCACCGACACCTCGGTCGCGCCCGTCTCAGCCAGGTGCGCGTGCACGAGCTCGAAGGGGGTGTACAGCGACATTGTTGGCTGCACGGCGGTGATTTCCGCTCCCCTGAGGAGGTGGGGAATCTAGCTGAGCCTGGGGGTGTCGGCTCGTCGAGGTCGCGAGTGGGAGCCGAGGCGCAGAGTGTTGAGAGGAGCTCGAGGAGGGAGTGTAGAGTGGATGTGATGATGCGAGTGCGAGGTGGTGTGGGTGGATCGTTGTTGGTCCAGAAAACAGCAGCCAGGATTTGCTTCCGTCTCTGAAGTCACCACACCTCGCTCTGACTTCTTGGCCCCGCAACAATCATTCCGCTTCACTTCTCTCCTCTCATCGTCTCACTCCCTCTCATCCGGGCTCCCAGGTGCGTGCCGCTGCCCGCATTGCATGATACAGCTGGGATGTGTGCAAAAGCTGACAACAGGCATCATGGACCCACGACGACGCGACCCGCGCCAGCGCGGTGCGTACGGCCCCAGCGGGGGACAGGGCGGCTACGGCGGCCAGCCGCCAAACTACGGTGGCGGCGGCAGCGGCGGCGACTATGGGAGGCAAGGGGGAGGAGGAGGGCAGGGAGGGTATCCGCCATACGGAGGGCCGCAGGGAGGAGGAGACCGGTCCAACCGCGGATCGAACTCGCCCTTCCCTCCGAGTGACCCCCGCCTGCGTGGGCAGACGGCGACGCCGCCGTACGCCGAGTCGCGGGATCCGCGGCGTGACCCGCGCGATCGTGACCCCCGTCGGAGAGGGCCTGGCGGCCCGCCACCAGGACCACCGGAGCGCGCAGCGGCGCCTCCTGAGCACCGGCCCACTCCGCCGCCCAGAGAGGTGGCGCGGACGAACGGGGCAGCGGGGGCGGTGGTAGAGGATGAGCCCAAGATCCGGCAGCGGCCGCTATTCTGTGTCGTGTGTGCGAGCAATAATGTGAGCTCACTGGACACACTCGCCTGAAGCTGACCGCAGAACCGATCGATGGAGGCGCACAAGGTGTTGAAGTGCGTAGCCCTCCTTCCCTACGCCCGCCCCCAATCTTCCCTCCCACTCACCTCACCTCTGCCTCTCTGAAGCGGCGCTGACTTTAGTGAGGCTGGTCTGCGCGTGATCTCGGCGGGAACAGGCTCCGCGGTTCGCTTGCCTGGCCCAGCGATCGACAAGCCGAACGTGTACCGCTTTGGTACGCCGTACGACTACATCTACAAGGACTTGGAGTCCAAGGACCCAAAGCTGTAAGTTGCAGGGGATCTCCGAAACTGACAACAGGTACTCGGCCAACGGGCTGTTGCCGATGCTCGACCGCAACCGCAAGGTAAAGCTCGCGCCAGAAAAGTGGCAGGAGCAGCGCGCAGTTCTCGCCGACGTCGTCATCACTTGCGAGGAGCGCTGCTACGACGCGGTCTGTGAGGGTGAGTTGGGGGCCAGTAGACTAGTGAAACCGGATGGACAGGGAGCTGACCGCAGACATGCTCGCGCGCGGGGGAGAGTTCAACCGCCCGATCCATATCATCAATGTCGAGATCAAGGACAACCCCGAGGAAGCGCACATTGCGGGCAAGTCGATCCTTGAGCTGTGCCAGAAGGTGAGTGGTCGCGTAGATCCGGCGGAGGGTACTTCCGGTGGCTGACATGGGCAGATTGAGAAGGCGCGTGACCTCGACGCTCAGATTGATGACATTCTGGTCAACCATGCGCAAAAACACCCCCACGCACTGCTGCACACTGTCACATTCTTCTGAGTCACTATGCATGTATATAGCTGTCAGAAGTGTTGAGAGACGAGTTGAACGAGGATTGTTTATGCATTGGAAGAGGAGCAAGAGAGTGGCTAGAGTGGATGGGATGGAGATTGAAAGTATGACGCGTTGGTTGGGTGGGATGACCACTTACTCCGGTTCTGTGGGCAGGGCGCGTGCCGCCGCTTGTAGCCGCGTGATCGTCCATCTCGTCGCACCCCCCCACCCCCCTGTCTCCCCTCGCACCTCGCGACCATCAACCAAACCCATCACCACCTCCCCCCCCCATTCCTCGACACATCTACACTCTCACTCCCTCTCTCTCTCCTCTCCCCCTTCACTGCTTTGCGTGGCCCTTGCGGCCAAACAGACCGACCTCGAGCACTGCCAACACCCGCGAAGCACAGCGGTCGGTCACGAACACCAACGGCACGCTTTGGCCCCATTCTCCCATCCAACCACCCACATCCCCCATCTTCCCTCGCCTCCTCTCGCCCCTCCGAACACCCGTCCCAGACGTCACGCCCCGCGCTCGACCGCGTCTTTCTTGTGCTATACGCGACAGCGACATACCCTCACTGCGCGTGCGCGGCGCGCTATGAGCCATGTCGTCGTCCACGCTCTCAAACTACAGTCTCGGTGACCTGCTGGGCCGGGGAGCAAGTGCGAATGTGTACCGCGCACTCAACTTCCACACCGGCGAGACGGTCGCGATCAAGCAGATCTCGGTCGCGTCGCTGCCCGCCAGCAGCTTGCCGGACATTATGAGCGAGATCGACCTACTCAAGAACCTCAACCACCCCAACATTGTCAAGTACAAGGGGTTTGCGCGCGACAAGGAGAACCTCTTCATCGTGCTCGAGTACTGCGAGAACGGGTCGCTGCAGAACATTCTCAAGCGCTACGGCAAGTTCCCCGAGTCGCTCGTGGCCGTCTACATGCGCCAGGTGCTCGAGGGGCTGCTGTACCTGCACGACCAGGGTGTGATACACCGCGACATCAAGGGCGCCAACATCCTCACCAACAAGGACGGGTGTGTCAAGCTCGCCGACTTTGGCGTGAGCAGCCGGGCGCCAACGCCCGATCTCGCCGCAGCTGCTGCGCACCCGGACGCGGACAATGAGGTCGTCGGCAGCCCGTACTGGATGGCGCCCGAGGTCATCGAGCAGTCCGGCGCGACGGCCGCGTCCGACGTGTGGAGCGTCGGCTGCGTCGTTGTGGAGCTGCTCGAGGGAAAGCCGCCGTTCGGCAACCTCACCCCGATGCAGGCGCTGTGGCGGATCGTGCAAGACGAGTCGATGAGGATACCGGAGGGCGCCAGTCCGGTGCGTTTCAGAAGGCCGATCTGGAGAAGGAAGGAAGCTGACCCCAGATCGTCAAGGACTTTCTGTACCAGTGCTTCCAGAAAGATCCCAACCTGCGTGTCTCGGCGCGCAAGCTCCTGCGCCACCCGTGGATGCAGACAGCCAAGAAGGGCGTCGACGAGCCGGCCGCGGCGGTCGAAGCAATTCAGAAGGTGCAGGCGTGGAACGAGGCGCTGAATGGTGAGCAACCGAGCCGGCGGGACATGTCTGACTGCAGCCGTACCGAAGAACTCGGGGACCATTAGGCGGTTACCGGTGCTCAAGAAGACCAAGGAGGAGGCCAAGGCTGACCGGAGCGACGCAACGATTGCGCCGGCCAAGCCCAAGGCGGGGCAGGGTGCGAGCGCGGCGGGGCTGCTGCAGAAGAACCAGCACGTCAGCGACGCGCTCAGCCGCGCGCGCGAGAGCGACGAGGCCGAGAAGTGGGACGACGACTTTGCGCTCGACATAAGCTTGCCAAAGTTGACCCGCAAGGCAAGCCCTGTGCCGCCAGAAGAGGGCGACACCAACCATGCGACGGTGCGCCCGTCGCGCGACGCGCTGGCAGCGAGCAGGAAGTCGAGCAAGGAACGACCAAAGCCTATCGCTGAGGACTACTCGGACCTCGGGTTAGAGGGTGATGAGCTCAAGATTAAGGCGTCGATTATGAGGGTGAGCTGCAAGCTCTGAGATCTAGGCTGACATCAGTCGCAACATAAGGGCCGGAAACCCATCCTGCACCCCAACGACCTCTACAAGATCGGTACGATCAAGCCTCACTCGTCCAAGCCCGCGAAGCCACCACCCCTCCCGCCGCTGCCTCAAGCAACGGCTGTGCCACCATCCAAACCATCCCCAGCCACGCCCGCCTCTGCCCCGCCCGCCCCACCACCAGCTCCAAGAGTGTCCTCCCCCGCTCCTTCTCCAACAGTATCCACGACCAACAGCCCTACCCTCCCGACCAAGACACCGCCCGGGTCACGACAAAGCTCCCTGCGTGGCCGCAATGCGTCGAACAACCACCTCGAGCTGCTCAAGTACACCGAGGCGGACGACGAGGACTACTCGGACATGTTTGGCGGGCCCGCCACGAATGAGGATGGTAAGCTTGGAAGTGTTTCGTGTAGCTTACGGCAGGAACCAACACGATGGGCTCGCTGCAGCTCACGCGCCGGTCCAACAGGTCATGGGGAGACGAGGAGGAGGAGGAGGTCGACCCGTTCGCAGAGCTCGAGGACGACTTCGCAACAGACAGTTACGAGGAGAACCTGCGTCGTGACCGACGAGCTGCGAAGCAGGCGAGCGTCGAGCGCCTCGTCGCGCGTCTCGAAGGCCACCTTCCCCCACCGCAGCTCAGGGAGGTCTCAGAGGAGCTTGTGAGTGCCTTCCAAGGCTGCAGCGCTGACCCTCCCAGTTATCCACGCTCGAGAACGCTCCACCAGACATGCAGCTCGAGCGTCACTTCGTGCAGAACCGGGGCATGCTTGCGTGAGTGAGCGCGCGCAGCACCGCTAACCACAGACTACTGGACGTGCTGGAGACACACCTCAACCGCCGCGACCACGTTCGCGAGCTTCCTATGTCGTTACTCAAGATTGTCAACTTTGTGAGTGACCTGCACGTCTGTGCTGACCCCAGATTGTAGCCGTCGATGTCGATAATCTCGAATCATTCTGTCTTGTTGGCGGGATTCCCGTCATGATCGTAAGCTTGCTGCGCGTGCCACCAAGCTGACACCAGCCATATACTAGCAAGAGGTATCACCTTAATATCCGCCTCGAGGCATCCACATTCATTCAACATCTCACCCGCAGCGCGTTGACGCTGCAAATGTTCATCTCGTACGTCTGCTTCCATGCGTTGTTTGTGAGCTGACCCCAGATGCCGTGGATTAAAGGTCCTTGTCGACCTCTTAGACGAGGACTACACGGTCAATGAGGCGCTCATCCTCTCGGCACTCGAGGGCATCGGGAGTGTGTTCGACCTGCAGTCACCCACGCCAAAGCCCGACTTCTGCCGCATGTTCACCCGAGAAGGCATCATGGACCCACTATCGACGGCGCTCCTCGCCCTCATCAAGGACAAGGACGCAGACGAGGACGTGACAAAGCGGTGCCTCGACGTGCTTCTTCTGTTTTCCCAGGTCGCGCAGGCGGACTCGCACGTCCGCCAGTCTTTCGCCGAGAGGACGATCATGATGCGCCTGCTCCGCGCGCTCGATCTTCTCCCGCGCAAGCTGCTCGTCACGGCGATCAAGGCCGTCAAGCACCTCGCCACGCACCCCCAGCTCGTTGAGGTGTTGCAGAACTCGAACGCCGTCGAGATCCTGGTCGACTTGCTCGGCAAGACGCTCAAGGGCTCGTACAGCAACGAGATCTGCTCGCACATCTTCCAGACCATCTTCTCCATGTGCCGTCTGTCTAAGTCGCGGCAGGAGGAGGCCGCCGCGGCAGGCATCATCCCGCTCCTCAAGCGCGTCATCATGTCCAAGTCGCAGCTCAAGCAGTTCGCGCTGCCCGTGCTCTGCGACCTCGCGAACGCGGGCAAGCAGTCGCGTCGGCTCCTGTGGCAGAACGAGGGCTTGAACAGTAAGCTGGCAGCTGGACTTTTTAGCTAACTGCAGTGTACCTCGACCTTCTGGACGACCCGTACTGGCGCGTGAGCGCGCTCGAGGCACTCACCGCGTGGATGCAGGACGAGCCGGCGCGTGTCGAGGGCGAGCTGCTCGGCAAGGAGTCGATCGACTGCCTCACGAAGTGCTTCGTGCACTCGTCGTCACAGTCGTACGAGCGCATCCTCGACCCGTTCCTCAAGATCATGCGCCTCTCGCCGCCGCTAACGAGCGCGTTTGTGTCTCCTCCCTTCCTCACGCGACTTGCCGAGTCTCTCGAGCGTCAAACCAAGGCGGGCATCTCGCTCAACCTCCTCCGCATTACGCGCTTAGCGCTCGAGTCACACCCGCAGCGCCTGGTCCTCGTCCCGCGCTACCGGTTCGACCGGATCGTCAAGCGCCTTGCGCAGCAGAACGACCCCGTCCTCGTGCGCGAGCTCGCGCAGCAGGTCTACCCTGTCCTCGTGGCGGGTACGTTACCGGCGCCGTCGTCGAGTGCGATGGGCGATGGCAAGCGCAAGATCGCGGCTGTGCGGCGCAAGAGCTCCGACATGTCCCCGCCGCTGGGGTACCACGGCTTCTCCTCCTCGGGGCAGGGCATACCCTCTCGTCGGGTGGGCCACACACGCACAGCGAGTGACGAGATCCGGCGATCGGTCCTTGGTCCGCCTCTCGAGAACGGCGAAGAGCGCGCTGCTTCCGACGGACGCAGGCCAAAGAGCGGCATACCGCGCAATGTCAAGTAGGTCGCTCGCATGTGTGACGAAACCAGAGCTGACGCCAGGGAGATCTGGGACGCGGGGGAGAACGGCCGGAGCCGCCTCCGACCGCCTGCCGTGAGGCCCAAGCTGGCGAGTAGGGAGTAGGGGGTAATATAGTATGGAGTAGTAGCAGTAGTGTGTACCATGGCGGGGTATTCCAGTGTAACGATACGCTTTGCATGCAGTCGTTGAGCGCTGAGCAAGGTGCTTGAGTGTTGTATTCAGCGGTCATTAGAATTTCCAATGGAGTGGCGCAGGCAGGGTTGCGTAATGTTTGGGCGTGGGGCGGAGACGGAAGCAAAACCGCGCCTGTCTTCGCTGTCAACAAGCCACTCGGGTCGCACCACTCGCTCACCCTCCTCCCCCCTTCATCCCTTCCCTTCACATCAACACTTCATCAACACATCATCCTCTTCCTCTTCCTCTCCCTCTCTGCTACTCGCCATGTCTACCAAGACGCGCCGCCCAGTCGCCATGTCGACCCCCAAGAAGCAGGTGCCCAAGACGCCCAGCCGCCGTGAGGCCGCGAGCAGGCAGGCTGTGCTCGACAACTACGACCTTGAGGGTGAGTCTCCCTCGGGATGGTGGCGTCCATGCCCGGCGTCTTGTCCTTCCTCCATTCTGCACACACCACCTACCCACCTCTTCCTGTTATCCGCTCGTCGTGTATCCCTTTGCCGGTACTCTCGCCACCATCACACACTCGATCTCACCTCGCCTTCACCTTCCCCGCCCCACGTGCGCTGACCCCAGTCTCCCACCGCACATCCACCAAGCGCGCCGAGCTCGACAGCATGCTCTCGACCTTCCTCTCCCTCGTTGAGGCCGAGATCCTCCGCATCCCGCGCGACCTGCGCACCATGACACTCGGCGAGCTCGACGAGTGCTGGGCCGGCAGCTTTGCCGACACCTCTCGGCGGCTGGCTGAGAAGCGCTTTGAGCGCACGGCGCCGGCGACCGACGAGGATGCCGTGTTAGCGGCTGCGAAGAGGTGGGTAAGATACCTTCAGTCAACCCGCTGACAGCAGAAAACGTGATGCGCAGTCGCCCTTGCCCGCCGAGAAGACGAGCAAGAGTGGTGAGCTATTCTTGGTCGTCCTAGCTTACACCAGCACGCACCAAGAAGCCAGTCCCCGCCCCCAAGCGACGCACGAAGAAGACGGCCAAGACGCCCCTCCCCGCCGCTACTACCGTCTCCACCCTTCCCCAGGACCACGAGTTCAACCCTCAGCTCCCCCAAACGCCGGCTGGGCGTGCGCCTCGGCGCAACGAGTCGTTCTTCAGCCAGAACGGCTCGCCCGTCAACCCCGAGCTAGAGAGCGAGAGCGAGCACGAGGACGAGCTCCCCGACCCGGCGGCGATGGAGGCCGCCGCCGAGCGCGCATCCCAGGCGAGCCGCTCAACAACGGTGCGGTCCAAGGCGTCGTCGAAGCGCGCACCGTCCCTCATCTTCCGCCAGAGCCTTGCCCCCACGTTAGTCAACGAGTCGCAGGATGGCAGCCTCGTCGACATCCCCCTCAGCGACGGGCGGACTATAACCTTCAACCCGCTCGCGCTGTCGCCGGGGAGAATTGACGACGAGCTCGAGAGCGGCGGCCTGGGCAACAGGGAGAAGGCGAGCGTCAAGAAGCTCGTACAGGACGAGGTGTTCCGCTCGCTCACCGAGAGAATGGAGCGCTGGAAGGCTTTGTAGCCGGCCCTTTCACTTCCCTTCCACGTTCAACCTCATCCACTGTCGTCTTAGATTGCAATACCTGTACCACATGCATGTACCTTCTCCATCCAGAGCCCGAATGTCTCATGGGTGAGAAACAAGGTTGTTTGGCTCAGAGAACCCCATCGCTGGTAACGGAAGCAAATTGCCACGAGGAAAATTGGCCATTGGGTGTCGCCACCCAAGTGTGTCAAGTCTCACTTCGCCACCCCATCACTCAGCTCTCTCTTCTCCATCAACTCTCTCCTCTCCGTCCTCGACCTACTTCACACCCAGCGACACCCTCCTCAGGCTGGAGACCGTCTTTTCCGCCACTCTTTCCCCGTTCCCTTTGCCGATTTCGAGCTCCCTCTCGCGATCGATTCTCGCTTCGGCGCCCCCTAACGACCCCATCCTCCCACAACAGACCTCTTCAAAATGGGCGGCGGCGACCTCAACATGAAAAAGTCCTGGCACCCAGCCCTGCTGGTGAACCAGGACAAGGTGTGGCAAGCGGAGAAGAAGGCGTCCGAGGAGCGCAAGGCCCTCCGCCAGCTCCAGAAGGAGCGCGACGAGGAGCGGCAGCTCGCCGAACTCCAGCGCCTGCAGGAGGCGCAGACGGGCAAGAAGCGCGTCGAAAAGCTTGACTGGATGTACGCGGCGCCCAGCACGTCCGAGGGCGCGATGGGTGGCGGCCGCACCGAGCGCGAGCTCGAGGACTACCTTCTCGGCAAGAAGCGTGTGGACGAGGCCCTCCGCGGTGCGGACAAGGACGTGGGCAACACGTCCAAGGTCTTTATCGCTGTGCAAAACGCCAACACTGCGCGCGACACGGCCGCCAAGATCCGCGAGGACCCGCTGCTCGCCATGGAGAAGGCCAAGGCTGCGCACCTCGCCGCGCTCATGAACCGGCCCGACATCCGGCGCCAGCTCAAGGCCAAGCAGGAGGGGGCGGAGAGCAAGGACGAGCGCCGGGAGCGCCGGCGCGCCGAGAAGGAGGAGAGGCGCCGGGAGCGCCACGAGCGGAGGAGGGACTACTCGGACGACGAGCGGGACCGCCGGCACCGCCACCGCGACGATGACCGGAGGCGCGACCGATACGACGATGACCGCGAGCGCCGCCGAGACCGGGACCGCAGCGACCGCCGGCGCGACGACAGGGATGACCGCGACCGCAGTGACAGGCGGCGCGATGACCGTGAGGACCGCGACCGCCGGCGCTCGCGTTCGGTGTCGCCCCGCCGCGACGACCGTGACCGGAAGCGCCGCGACTCGCGCTCCGACTCGCCACGCCGTGACCGCGACCGCTCTCCCGTCAAGCGTGAGCGTGATGTCTCCCCTAAGCGCGAGCCGCGCAGCGACCGCGACCGCGACCGTCGCGGCATGTCGCCTGTCAAGCGTGAGCGCGACATCACCCCTCCCATCAAGCGCGAGCGCGACATCACCCCCAAGCGCGAGCCACGCAGCGACCGCGATGGCCGGAACGGCGACTCGCGCGACTACCGCAACGGCGCCGACCGCGACTTCCGCAACGGCAACGGCCGCGACTTCCGCAATGGCGGTGACTATCGCAACGGCGACAACTACCGCAACGGCGGCGACCACCGCAACGGCAACGGGCGGGGGTACGACCGCCCGCCTCCGCCCCGTCGCCCCTCGCCCGAGCGCAAGCCGGCTGGCAACGCGCTGGACGACATGCGCGCAGCGCGCCTCGCGGCCATGTCGGGCGCCGCGAGCAAGATGTACGAAGAGCGGTCGACCAAGCTCGCGCAGCGCGCCGAGGAGGAGAAGCGCGTGTTCGAGGCCGAGGAGCGCGCGCGCGCAAAGTACCACCGCGACGAGGCGGCGGGTATGTTCATGAAGCACCAGGAGCAGATTGGAGGCTCTGTTGGCTTGGCGGAGAGCCTGCAGCGCCGTGGTGGAAAGGGCCTCCTGCGTGATATCTAGATGTTTCTCTGAAGTGTATGTAGCTCCATGTCCTCACATTGCCACCTATTCAACTGTGACGTTGCGCCGCCAGGCCCGTGCACATCCCAGACCAAATGTCAAGCACGCTCGTCGATTGTCCCCTTTTCTCACACACCACAACCACCACCACCGACCAAACACCACCTGCGCCATGACCAAGACCGACATCATCCTCCCCATGTCGCGCAAGGGGGGCGACTACATGGCCATGATCGTCGACCGCACCAAGACGCACGAGTTCCGTCGGGTCAAGTACCCGGCAACAGTCCAGCGCATTTGGTTCTACGAGACGGCTCCGGTGAGCGCTATCACCTACGTGTGCGAAATGGCGCTGGGGAGCGCGCGGCCGCCCTCCACCGACGCGTCGGAGGCGTGGAAGCTGCCGGAGGGCGGGGTGGGCAACGCCGAGTTCAACGCGTACGCCCCCGACTTTGAGGGCTACGACTACGCGTACGCCATGCTCTCGTGCCGCCGCCTGCGGAAGCCGGTCACTCTGGCGGCTATGAGGGCGTATGGGCTGGGCGCGCCGCGGGGCATGGTCTACACCCCCGCCACGTTGATGGAGGCCGTGCCGTGGGAGGAGCAGGAGCTGCTGTGGCGCGCTCAATAGATGCTAGAACGTGGCGTCGGATCTTGGGCTAGTGGCTGTCCCAGTTGCCGCCATCGCGGGCTAAGAGGGGGGGAGGTGTGGTGTGGCGATTTGCAGACATAAAATGCGCGCTATCCAAGCAAGTCTCGTCCACACACAACTCCAAACACAACATCACCCACCAACAACATGTGCAACCCTCAAGACCAGGACATGGAGACGTCCCACTGGATCCTCTGTATTTGTGAGTTGGCTCCAGGTCTTTCTGACGACAGTCCTCGCGATCCTCGTCGGACTCCATGTCGGCCAGTTGCTCGGCAGGGCGGAGGCCAGCGCGGGGTCGCGCCCGAAGGGAGTGGTGACGATGGACGGGAGGGAGCACGAGCTCGAAAAGCAGCGCCAGAAGGAGCACAAGAATGAGCGCGAGCAGGAGCGCAAGAAGGAGCACAAGAAGGAGCACCAGAAGAAGCGCAAGGAGCAGGAGCAGGAGCACGCCCCGCTCGACCCCGACCTCAAGCGCATGTACGAGGACCTGGCCCGCGCCGAGATCGAGAAGGAGACCAAGGCGCTGCGCGAGCAGGCGCGCGAGCTGCGCGAGGCCATGGCCTTCCAGCAGAATCTCCAGGCGCAGGCGACGGGCTCGGGCGATAGCATGTGGCCCAATGCGCCGACCTCTTCGGCGGGGTCCGCGGCGCATACATGTACACACCAGCCTTCGGCGGGATACGCGGGGTACTACCCTTGGCCCGCGTACGCGGGGCATGGACACAACTTTACGCCGTACTGGACCACCGCGCCGGCGCGTACCCAGTAGTAAACCATGTAGCGGCTCGTATGCGAAAAGCCTCGTTTGTTCCAGTACCCCAACTGCGTTGTTGTCGCGCTTAGCACTTACTGCATTCACAGCGTTAGTCGTGTTAGTGCCACACGACGTCTAGTGCCTTGCTCGCTGCCGTTCTGGTGCCGACAGTATCGCCGTTGGACTACGAGGGGGGCAGTATGTCGGAGGTGGCGCACTTACCCAGCAGCATTTAACGCCATGCCCATCTGCATATTTTCCGCTCCAAACTCCAAACTCTGCTCGCCCCATCGTTCACCAAATGTCGACCACGACAGTCCCGCACTGGTCCTTGGACACGAATTTCCCGTGGGAGGCCCCCGACTGGGTCCTGTTCCTAAGTGAGCCGACTGAGGGACGCGCTGACCACAGGTGTCTTCGCCCTCCTAGGCGGTGCTGCATTGCTCCTCTGCTGGGCCCAGGACCGCTTCGCGAAGTGGATGACGAAGCGCCGCTCCTCGAGGTGGTACATCCTCATGGAGCAGGCTGATAAGGCCCCCCCGTTCGAGCCGCCCGCCGGGCCGCGCAAGCCCGAGCCCGCGGTCTTCCGGTACGAGCACGACGCGAGCTCGACGACGGTGCTCGTGAACGGGGAGATCGACAACTGGCCCCGCAAGCCGGAGCCCGATGTCTTGCGGTACGAACAAGACGCGAGCTCGACGACGGTGCTCGTGAACGGGGAAATCGGCAACTGGAGGGGGCGGTGAGCTCGAGAAGTGGATGAGTAATGTAGTAGAGAATCAGTACTTGCGGGGTCATGTAAATTATCGTCCAGATCTATCTCTCTACTCGACGTCCGCCTTCTCCTTGCCCTCGAGCTCCTCGTAGAGCCACAGCCCAATCTCCTCCCAGTACGCCGGGGCGACGTACGTGTCGTTGTGCGTGCCCTCGGGGAACTCGCGCCAGCGGTACTTGCCACCGCCGCGCAGGCGGAGCTCGCGCAGCGCGAGCATCTGCGCCTGCGGGACGAGCTCGTCCCGCTTGCCGGAGAGGAAGAGGATCGGCGTGTCCTTCGGGATCTTGGGGATGGCCTTGGCCGCGTCCCACCGCTCGCTCAGGAGCAGCTTGACAAGAACCGGGGGCAGCGCGGGCATGACGTTCGGCACGAGGCTCTCGAGGCTCACGAACGTGTTCTCGATTATCGCGCCGGACACCATGTCCGGGAACGCTGCGGCTGTGTCGAGCACGACGGCACCGCCGATGCTCTGGCCGTACAGCTGGCGTCAGCTCGACATACTCGCAGCAGCGGACATACCACAAGCTTGGTCTTGCTCAGGATCGGGTGCGTCGAGATGTACTCCATCGCCGTCTGGAGTCAGCTGGCGTCCCTGGGTTGGAGCTCACCGCAGCGTCGACCTTGATGCCCGCCTCGGAGGGCGAGCCCTCGCTGTGCCCATACCCGCGGTAGCTGAGCATAAAGACGTTGCAGCGGAGCTCGGACACAAACTTGCGCGCGAGCGGGATGCGGTGGCCCAGGTTACCGGCGTTGGCGTGGAACATGACGATGGTGGGGCGCGAGCGCGCGTACTCGAGCGCATCAACGCTGTCCTTGACCTCGTTCCATGCGGCGGCCTCGGCCGCCCCCCGCTCCTTGAGCTTGATGCTGTCGAGCCCGCGCAGCTCGTGGAGGGGCACGATGCGCTCGCGCGCGGGGATCACGTACGCCCGGATCTTGAGCCCGTCCGGCGTCGTTAGCGTCACGTCCTCGTATGGCATCGCCGCGTCCGTCGGCGTGGGCACCACTGCTGTTAGCTGAGATGGAAATCGTCCGGCTCACTCGTCCGCGAGCCCTCGGGGAAGTCGGCGGGGTAGATTAGTCGGCGCTGGAACCACCACAGCGCGCCGGCCAGCACGACGGGGATCGTGACGGTCACGCCGAGGCCGTACTGCTGTGAGCTTCGCGACTGCAGTTGGCAGCTCACCTTTAGCATTGTGTAGAATGTGGCTGAGGACACCATCATGCCCCCAGGAGAAACGAGTGTTGGATGAAGAGCAATTGAGCAAAGCTCGAGCAGTGTGAGTGAATGGAACACCTCGACCTTTCCGCGGGGCCTCCACCGCGGCCAACGCGCCAGGCACAATCGGAGACGGACATGTGGAGCCACTCCGTGTCCGTCCCCGCCGCCACCCCCTCGTGTCACACGATCGTGCCCGCTGTTTGCCCCGCCCCGCCGCCCCGCACATCCGCCTTCCTCGGACGCGAGTATTGCATTCAACAGTGGCCATGACTATAGTGTTCGGATGCAGATGGCTCTGTGAGGGAGACGAGGTCTCGCACCCAACCCAGCGCCACCCTTGGCTTGGTGCTGCTGCTTGGGCGGTGGAACGGCCGAAATGGAAGCTGGGCAGGGTGGCGTCGGGCGACTTGGGGGGGAATGGGCGGAGGAAGGCTACGTCACTGGCTAAGACGGATCCGTCGTCGACCACCACCACCTGTATTCATGTCACCGTTTGTCTCTATTGAACTGGAATCGATCCATCAGCCCATCGCCCATCAACAAACTCTTCTCTACACCATGCTCTGATCATTCCCCAATACCTTTGACCCATTCATCTACACCCCCATCTCATCTCTCTTCCACTCTCGCCACTTGTCTCTCACCCTTTGCCCCTTGAACGCTCCCGCACCCACGCACGAGCCGCCCACTGCCTCGCCTCGCCGCCGGCAACATCTCCCGAGGTACTAGCCTCCCCTCAACTCTCCCCATCTCTTCCTCTTCGACTCCTCCATCGTACTCTCCCTCCCTCTCTCTCTTTCTGTTGACACTACCTCCCCCCGACCATCGCAACGATGT
The DNA here is from genome assembly GCA_023630115.1 of Cutaneotrichosporon sp. PK4640. Lineage (NCBI taxonomy): Eukaryota > Fungi > Basidiomycota > Tremellomycetes > Trichosporonales > Trichosporonaceae > Cutaneotrichosporon > Cutaneotrichosporon sp. PK4640. The sequence goes on from JAMALN010000175.1 coordinate 40,376, forward strand.
GGGGGGTCATCAAGTGGCTCATCAGCTACATCCTTGGCGGGATCAGCTTTGTCGCCATCCTCGTCGGCGCAGCATGGTGTAAGCCTCCATCTCACGCTTCTGGTGTGCTAACTCGTCAGATCTCGTCTTCACGTTTGGATCCAGCCCCATCGGGGACTTTGACCTTCGCAAGCGTGACAGGATGAGGATCGAGCAAGAGTCGCTCAAGGAAGCCGCGAAGCGCGGCAACAGCGACTCCGACGACATCAAGGTGGCGATCTCTGGCTGGCTCTCCGTCCGTCGGCAATTCGGACACCACGCCGAGCATGGCAACGACACCTTGACCAACAACCCTCCCGACGCCGTCGACAACGTCAACGACCACCACAACCCCTCCAAGCTCCCCGTGACCACGCGCATCGCCCAGGCATATCGCACCTACCGCGATGTCTCGGCGAAGCCAGACTTCCCTAAGGACACGTACTTTGTACGCCTCAGGGGATCCTTGCTGTTCATCGACCAAGTCAAGGAGGAGTGCAAGCTCAAGGTCCAGCCCTACGGACCGGATCCCGAGCCCGACGACTTAGAGAGCTTAGTCGTTCTGAACCTGGAGCGCTACAAGATCACCATTGAGACCCGGCAGGGCGCTGCTGGGTTAACAGAGGGCAAGTTGTTCAACAAGCGCTCGGCGATGGTCCTTCGCCTCGCCGACTCCGCGTCCAAGGAGAAGGAGGGGCTGCCGATGATGGCCAAGGGCATGAGCTCAACCAGCAACCAGTTGACACTCGATGAGGAGGTTGCGCCCTGGTTCCTCCAGTGCAGAACGCCCGTCAAGTGAGTTTTCGGGAGACGAGGGAGTGTCGCTAACAGCCAGAGCCGAGGACTGGTACCTCACCATCCTCGCGCGTACGCACGCGCACCCCTCCTACTCCAAGGTCTGGTCGCAGGACCACATGCAGTGGTTCATGAAGGTTGTCCAGGACACAAGGGAGACCGACCCATCCAACCTTGACTGGTTGAACGCCTTCGTCGGCCGCATCTTCCTCGGCATCACCCACACATCTCTGGTTGAGCAGGTGAGCTTGAACACGCATGAGGTAGCTGACCGCAGGCGATATGCGAGAGAGTCACCAAGAAGCTCACTGCGATCTCCCATCCGTTAATTGGACCTCTGGTTGCCACGGAGGTCAACTTGGGTCACATCCCACCCACCTTCTCGCGTGTCCAACTCAAGGAGTTCAAAAATGATGGCACCATCTCGTTCCAAGCACACATGGACTACAGCCAGCCCGCCGAGCTGCAGGGCAGCGGCGTTCGCATCACCGTTGAGGCGCCCAAGATCGGGTTCAAGGCTGTCCTGGCTCTGATAATTAAGAGCATCTCCAGCGATGTCCAAGTGATGATCAAGGCGCCGCCCAGTGACCGCATCTGGTGGGCTTTCACGCGCCCTCCCAAGATGGACATGGTCATCGAGCCCGTCGTGGGGGCGCGCCAGCTCAACTGGAACTGGATCCTTGGGTTCATCGACAAGAAGATTCGCGAAGCGGTGAGCTATAGTGTTACGGGCACAGCTGACTCCAGATGACCGAATCGGTCGTACTTCCCAACATGGACGACTTGCCGTTCTTCAACACGATGAGCATGCCCTTCCGCGGTGGCATCTTCAACGTCGCGAGCAAGTACGGGGCTGACAAGGTCGAGGAGAGCGGATCCGACACGGCGAGTATCAACTCGAACAAGTCGGAGAAGTCGGCCAAGTCGGTCCACACCATGCACACTACGCACACCTCGAGCACAGGCGCCACGTCTGTTACACAGCACAGCAATGACTCGTCGGCATCAGTGTCTGCTTCCTCTAAGCACAGCAAGCACGACGGGCTTCGCTATAGGCACCACATCGGCGGTGCTGCAACTCCGCGCGTACACACAGACAGCGAGCTCCCCGAGAAGAGGACGCCTGTCCGCGCCGACACGTCGCCGGCACTCTCACAGCCCACACGCAAGCGGACGGCGTCGTCGTTCAAGGTGTTCAGCTCTCGCCCGTCTTCGACCCGCACCGACTCTGCCGCCACCGCAACGACGGATACCACGCGCTCAGTCAGCGACAAGCCTCGCACCGACAGCACCGACTCTGAGTCGGTGCCAGCTGTGGACTCGCCGGTGAACGTCACGGCCGATTCTTCCCAGATCTCTCTCGCCGAGGGACCGATCCTGTCTATACAGGAGACGAGTGACACGCCGCGTTCTCTCACACCAAACGAGAGAGAGAGGCTCTCCAGGGAGGTCGATCCATCGCAGTCGCCGCCTGCGGATTTGCCCCCTGCGGATCCGAACAAGGTTTCCACGGCGGTGGCTGCTGGTGTTACGACAGCCTCGCTCTTAACGGCTGTCCGTGCGCGCGACAAGGCCCAATTACAGAACCAGGCCAATATCGCGAAGGAGGGCCTCAAGAAGTGGGGCGTCAACTTTGTCAATCGCCGCCGCCCAAACCAACTGGAGGACGACGGTGGAGCACATGCTCACCACACCTCGGCGTACTATGCGCCGTCGCCAGAGGAGAGAGAACACCACCAGCATCACGCCCCGCGCACGTCGCTGCAAGAACGTCTCAACGCAGCCGCGCACGCCAAAGCTGCAGCCGCCAAGCGCGACAGTTCGTCCACACAATCTAGTATAATCCACACGGTCGGCTCCACCGAGTCGCAGGACAGCCTCGTGTCTCCTGCATCCTCCACACTCTTTTCCCCCAGCGGCACGCCAGCCAAGAGCACGCCGAGCAAGGGAACGCCCTTGCCCATCATGAGTGCACCGCGTCTGCACCTCCCTCCACACCCGTCGGCATTGCAAGGGACCTCGCCGCCGGCTGCGGCACCAGCTCCCGCCCCGCGCATGGTCGTCCCGTCCGTGCCGAAGCGCGCGGGGGTAGTAACGGGCATCGGCCACAACCCGGCATCGACGTCCGCCGACGCCCTCGACCAGGTCAGCGCCAGCGCCAAGGACAAGCCTGAAGCGGTGGTGCGCGCCGACTCGGACCCTGCACGCGTTCAGTCGGCGCCCCCCGACCCCGAGCTCGCTGCCTACCAGGCACTCACACCCCAGCCCGCGGTCACGGCGACGTCCGTGACGGCGCGCACGACCGCCGCAGACGGCGAGTCGCCAGCCCTCCAATCGCTGCTCGGGCACGTCCGCAGCAGCAGCAACAGCACAAGTAGCGGCAACAGTAACGGCAATAGTAACGGGATCGGCAACGAGGACGTGTAGGCCCCGCCCGGGACGTACGATTGTCATGACCATTTCCATTTTCCTTGCGATACGTAGAGCAGATCCCATTGTATGCACATTCATTCGGGCAGGTCGTAGCGAGACGATGGCAGGCGATGGGGCGGGGGAGGGTTCCGGAGTTTGTCGAGGTGCCCCACGAACTCTTGAGCTCGGGCAAGTTCCCCGGTTCACTCCTCTTGGGTCTTCCGTGCCTCCGCCATAACAGTTCTGTCCAGCATTCCACTGGGGAGGTTGCCTGGAACTCACTGCCGGCGCAGTGTCAACAGAGAGAACGCTGGAGCGCCACAGACCGGACCGTTCCTGCGGGTCCACCTGCGGCTGAACCTCGGATCACGGAAGATACTCGGATGGGGCCCACCATCATTGTCCCACACCAACCACATCGCGAGATCTCAATTCCATCAATCCGGGAGCTGATAGGAGGGGGATCTGGGCATGAGATTCCCCATTCAGAGGTGCGTACATGCGTATAATGAAGAGCTGGCGACTGGCGGTGATCGACGGTATGGGGTACGGCATACCCGGCGGCTTGTGCCTGTTCCATACACGCTGGTGGGCAGCTCCCGCACTGTGCCTCCGCAACCTGGCGCGCGATCTAAAGCAGACCAAACCGCATGCTGCATGAAACGCCCGCAAACTCACTCCGCACCGATCGCCGCTCGCGTGCCCGTTCCACCTTGCGGTCCGTCTCGAGCATCGGTAGATCGATGGCTAGCCTGACTAGAGCCCGGAGATTGGCGCTAGCGCGTGGAGCACTGCGGGGCGCCGGCGGCTCGCAGCTCGCCTATATAGCTGACCATCTCACCCGATCTAATCAGACTAACCCAACGCAACGCACAACACGATGCGCTCCCACGTCTCGCAGGCGGTCGACCCGCTCTCGCTGCCCAACAACGCGGCGTCCTGGTGGTTCCGGGACCCGGGGATGCGCGCGCTCACCTGGCCCATCCTCGTCGGCTTCGCGTCGACCATCTCGTCGGGCTACGACGGGTCCTGCATGACGGGCCTGCAGGCCAACAAGCGCTACTTTATGCCCGCGATCGGCAACCCCGACGCCAACAAGCTCGGCCTCATCGTCGCCGCGTACACGCTCGGCGCGCTCCCGGGCCTCCTGCCGGCGAGCTACATGGCCGACCGGTGGGGGCGGCGCGTGAGCCTCGCCGTCGGGTGCGTGGTGATCATCGCGGGCGCGCTCGTGCAGGCCCTCACGACGGGCGGGTGGAATATGTTTGCCGGGCGGTTCATCGTCGGGCTCGGGGGCATCGTCGCGTCCATCTCGGGCTCGCCGTATGCGACCGAGGTCGCGCACCCCCGCAACCGCGCGCAGGTCGGCGCGCTGACCAACACGTCTTGGTGGGTGCTGAATGTGGCTGGTTGAGCTTGCAGGCCCAGTGGCGTGCCTGACCCCTACATGGCCCCCTGGCCTTAAAGCTTGAGCTGTGGCTGACCGCAGGTACATCGGGAGCATCATCGCGGCGTGGACGTCGTTTGGCGCGTCGTCGTGGGACAACGCGTGGTCGTGGCGCCTGGTGTGCATGATGCAGGTTGTGCCGCCGGCGTTCCAGCTCATCTCGCTGCCGTTCCTGCCCGAGTCGCCGCGCTGGCTCGTCTCCAAGGGGCGGTACGAGGAGGCGCACGCCGTGCTGGCGCGGTACCACGCCAACGGGGACCGGGAGGACCCGCTGGTGCTCTTCGAACTGCAGGAGATCCGCGAGGCGATCGAGGCCGAGCACGCGGCCACCGAGGGCGTGGGGTACTCGGCCTTCCTCAAGACCCGGGGTAACCGGCACCGGCTCGCGATCCTGATCATGGTCGGCCTGTTCTCGCAGTGGGTCGGCAACGGGATCATCTCGTACTACCTCGTCTCGATCCTCGAGAGCGTGGGCATCACATCCGAGGCGCAGCAGCAGGGATACAACGGCGGCCTGCAGATCTACAACTGGATCCTGGCGATCGCGGGCTCGCTCAGCTGCGAGCGCTTCGGGCGGCGCAAGCTCTGGCTCACGTCGGCGGTCGGCATGTTCTTCTCCTTTGTCGTCATCATGGCCTGCTCGGCCGCGTACGCCGAGGCGGGCAAGCACGCCGCCGGGCCCGCCGTCCTCGCCTTCCTCTTCGTCTACTTTGGCTTCTACGACATCGCCTTCACGGGCCTCACGCTCGGCTACCCGCTCGAGATCCTGCCGTTCTCGCTGCGCACCCGCGGCCTCGCGATCCTCCAGTTCGCCATCACCGTCGCCCTCTGCTTCAACCAGTACGTCAACCCCATCGCGCTCGAGGCCATCCACTGGAAGTACTACGGCGTGTACATTGTCATCCAGGCGGTCGCGGTCGTGTGCATCTACCTCTGGTACCCCGAGACCAAGGGCCTGCTGCTCGAGGAGGTCGCGACGGTGTTTGACGGCGAGCGCGCCGTGCTCTCGGCCCAGCGCGAGGGGCTGCCCGACGACGCCAAGAAGGACGGGAGCTATGTGTCGCACCACGAGGTATTGGAGGGTCGCGCCTACGGCGATTCGCGTGTGTAGGGGGCGGTAGGGGGCGAGTTGGGCGCAAAAGGTGGCGGAACGGTGGCGTGGGAGTGGGTAAATTGAATACAGAAGTTGATAGTGTAGTGCAAACGATGAAAGGGTAGCAGACTTGCTTGTCGATGCAAAATTGGTTTTCCAGGATCCCCAGCTAGCCCAGCTGGCTGTGGCGCGATTCATTCATTTTGTCTGGGGGGTTCTTTGAGAAAGTTCTGAAACAGGGTGCAGATCGCGATTGATTTCTTATCTTCATAGCTCTTGATCTCAAAACCTCCATCTGGCTCGCCCATGGCACATGAGCGCTAGCTGGACCTCTTCGACGTAGCTGCCCATTTCCAGCCATGCACTTAAAGCTGCTCCTCCATCTACACCTCCGAAACGACCTCTCTCCATCCCACCTCACTCCTTGCTTAACCAGTCCCCGCCATGCCCGCGATCCCCCGCATCCCCATGATCCCTCCCATCCCCCTCGTCCCCTCCTTCGACGGGCAGCGCGTCTTCCTCGGCCGCCCAGCGACCTGTACGTCCCCCCGTAGCCCCGCTGACCCAGTCATCGCGTCGGCCATCATCGTGGCGCGGGACCATACCCCGCCCTGGGTCGGGGTGCTCGCCTGGAAGCTGTTCCAGCTCCTCGCCTTCGCGGTCGCGCTAGAGGTCTGCTCCACCGTCCTCGACGACCTCCGGGCCTACATGCACGCCCAGAGGCACGCCGAGGACCCCGACGAGATGGTCTAGCGCAGGTAGTGCCGTGCCGTGTCTTACTGTAGCTGTAGATGTACTAGTGTTCCAGTCCGCCGTACATATAAGCCGTGCTCTATGGCTCGCCCGTCCCCACACCAGTATGATCACCAGTATACTCTCCCCCGACGTCGCGGTCCACGCCCTGGCGATCACGGCCGTCGGCGCGTCCCTCGCCGCCATCCTCAAGTTCTGGTGCGCTCTCCGCTGCAAAGCTGATGCCAGGCCGCAGCCATGCTGCGTGTGTGCGGGCTGCTACGCCGCCGACCTCGAAAATGCCGCAGACCACTGTATCCGCCCGCGGGTGCAATTTCCGCACGGGCAGTCGACGGCATTCGATTTTTACAGTGGCGCAATGGGCGAATTGCCGTAAATTCAGCAAAACTTTGGCACCAACCCGTCAGCTTGTATGCACCACACCCATCCCCACCCCTGTTCAATCTTTACTCGATCCGTTACCCCGTCATGTCCCCCATCCCCCCCATCTCCGACGGCGTCAAGTGCCTGTACTCGATAGCCTACATGAAAAGCTCCACACAGAATGTAGCGCCACCTCACTGACAAATGTAGCACCCCAAGAGGCCACATCTCTCACCTCCATCAACTACACCATGCCCTCCGTCGTGTACGCCCTCGACCGCCCCTTCTGGTTCGGTGAGCTCCCGCCTGGCCTCGCTGACGTAGAACTCACGCTGCTCGGCATCTTTGCCGCCGTCTTCCTCGTCCTCCTGGGCATCCTGTGGGCCCTCCCCCCCGCGGAGGAGGGGGACGAAGGCGAGCGCATCGCCCTCCTCCCCCTGGCGCGCGATGGTGGCAAGTAAAATCTTAGTGTTGGCCTAATGGGATGTCTCAACTGTGCCAGCCGCCGCTGGGTGGCAAACACGAAAAACTAGACTGCGCACCCAATGTATAAGACCTGACTGTACAATCATGCATCTCCCATCCACCTCACGTTCGACATGTTGCCCTTCTCTGCGCCGTTCAACCTGTCGTTCAACATGACCGCGCTCATCCCGCATTTCGCCCTGCCATCTGAGTTGCAAATCCTCGACAAGGTCTCGTACCACCTCTGTGGGACGGCTGGGCGTGAGTGCCCCGCCTGGACCGCTGACAGCAGACACCCTCGTCTTGACCCTCATTGTTGGCGCCCTTCTCTGGGCCTACCGCACTGAGATGAACTGGCGGCGGCGCAAGGTGATGCTCCATGTTTGTTAGGCTGACGACAGGCCGGGCGGCGACGCGCCAAAGAGGAGTGGGTCGAGGTCGTCATCTCCGGGAGCAGCGACAAGGCCCAGCACTGCGGGTGGCGCGAGCACCGCATTATCGACAACCAGGCTCGTTATCGCGGGAGCTCCGTCTAGCCCGCATCAAACTGGCTACATCATGCTAGTACAACATACCTGGCTCTATGTGAAATTGAATGGTGGTTCTCGATGCTTCTTCTCAGGCAAGTGTTTCTCCACCTCGCCTTATGCTCGCCGACGACAGCATCCGTAGGCACAGAGCACGACGTGGGTGCCCACTGCCAACCTGGAGCGTTCGGGGTCCCAGTGTGTCTGTGGTGAGCTTGCCGCCGAACATTCCTAGCTCACTGAGGCGAGGCACACACCGCTTCTTACTGCGCAACTCTCCCATCACTACCGCTCCACCCTGCGCTCTGCCCGTATGCAAACTCATCCTCGTCCGTATCGGGCGGCGCAGGCTCGTGCACGCCGCGCCGTGCGAGGTCCTCACGCATGTCGAGGAACACGTCCTTGCGGACCTTTAACATCTTGCGGTGCACGTAGTGCAGGGCGAGGAGCGTAACAAGGACGCTGAAGCCGACACTGGGGGTCAGCTATCAGACACACACAAGCTTACACGGTGTAGGACATGATGTTCGACTTGCGGGTGGGTTCGTGACGTGTAACCATGACTGGTGTGAGCTGGTACCAAATGGAAAGCTCACCTCCGACTGTAGGGTGAGGGCGGCGTCAGTACTCGAAGGTGAGGCTAGCGGCGGACTCACGGTACACCGCAACGAACTGCTGTCAGCTCTATACTCGGCTCATCTGAGCTCACCTGCTTTGGGAGGGAGCACAGGAGGGCAACAAAGAACTGCGAGTACTGGCGTCAGCTCGTCCCACGAATGGTCGGCGCACTGGAAGCCCGCAGACGGCGAAGAGGACCTGAAGTTAGCTTCAACGGCGGTTTGAGCTCACCGTGGAGACGTGCGTCGGGATGGCGCTCAACCGCACAACCCAGGCGATGAACAGCCCGCCGGAGGAGATGACGCGCGTGAGACACGCATAGTTGAGGCTCATGTGAGCCATCCTCCGTGCCCGGCGGCGGCAGCACGTCCCGTACACGGTAAAGCACGCCATCTCGCCGAGGACAGTGCCGGCCGCGACGATGAGGAAGCCTATCCGCACGCCCCACACCACGCCGCAAAGGATGATGACAATCTCGTTTCCAAACAGCGGGGGGAAGGAGAGCACGACGATGATGGCGATCGGGACGAGCCACCCAAACCGCGCGGACTCCATGTGCCGCGCAAACGGCATGAGCAGCTGGATGAGCTGGCGTCAGCACAGTCAAGGAGGGGCGTACCTCGCGGTGGTAGACGGCCACAGCGCTCACACCCGCAGCGAGGAGCGCGCCGAGGATGTACCATGGTACCCAGGCCCAGCGGAACCAGAAGCGCCAGTTCTTGGCCCGCTCCCAGGTCAGCAGGCCGCGCTCGTACTCTTCCTGCTCGGCGTGGGTGAGGCCGGTCTCGGTGCTGTAGTTTGAGCCGGGGGAGCGGGGGAGGAGGAAGGTGCGTGTGTTTGGCGTGTGCGGGGAGGAGGGGGCGCTGCTGTCTGAGGCGGGGGTTGCGCCGTAGTGTGGGCGGTGGTTTGACATTCCGGTTGAGCGGATGCGGGGGTGACCGGGGTTGACTGGGGAGGCGGCTGGTTGCTCGAGGCTAAGAGTTGTGGATGAGGGTAAGCCAGATGGTAGCTAGAGAAGATGAAGTGTGATGAGTGATGTTGTGCGGAGATGAATGAGACTGAGATGTTGATGTGATGTGATGGGATGTGATGGGGCGGGGAAGGTGGGTGGTGTTGGGTGGCTGGGGTAAGGAGCACGTTTGACACTGACGTATTTGGCTCGGCCTGATTTGCCACCGGTCTCACATCTCTCTCAGAAGCTCTGACCCTCCTGCATCGCCCCGAGTCACAAACCTCTTGTAGGGCTTTACAGCTCAACATCCAGCCAGCAGGACATGCAGACTAGTCAAATGGCTGGGCAATGGCGAGCAAGATTAATGCCTCAGCGTCACGCTCGAGACGAGGTGAGTTGTTTACGTCGCGCACCTCCAGCCCATCACTCCGCATCGGCCTTCTCCGACGTCATGTTCCACAGCCAACCCGCTTCGCGCTTCGCCACAGATGCATATCCACCACTACTCTCTATCCAGATCCTACGCAACCTACGCGAGCTGGCCGAACAGGTCAATGGAGTCAATGCGAGTGGTCTCGTCATCCTCCTGGTTGTCCTTGACGAGAATGTGCAGGCTGTGCACCTTCTGGAAGCGGACGAAGCGCAGCTCGACCTTGTTCCCCCGGATGTCCTCGGGCGAGAGGGTGAGCTCCTGCGCAGGCTCGTGGGACTCGGCGTCGCCAAAGTCCATGTGGTTCTGGTTCACGTAGAGGCGGATCGTCTTGGGCGCCTGAGCGGGCGACACGACAGAGAAGATCGACAGAGCCTTGATCTTGACCGCCTCGTTGAACTGCTGTCAGCTGAGAAACATGAGCTTACCTGGATGGAGATGAGGAGCTCGGGGTCGACGTCCGACTCGAGGTAGCTGCGCCCCTTGGGCCCGGCGTTGGGACCCACAATCGAGGAGAGGGGGTGCTCCTTCGACTCGCCGAGACAGCTCAGCCCCGTCGACGACACGTGCGACAGCAGGGAGCCCTCCGCGGGCGCCGCCGGGGCCGCGGCCTGAGAGGACGAGCCGCCCGCCTTGGGCGCGGCCGAGGGCGCAGCGCCCGCGTGCTTCTGAACGAGCTGGGTCAGCTGGGGTGGGCTTGCGCCGCGGAGCTGCCATCAGTACCGCACGGGGAGGGATTTACCTCGTCGATGACCTGCCCGGCCTTCAGGAACTTGAAGGTAGGCATCGCCGAGATCTGGAAGCGGCGCGCAAGCTCTGCCTGCGCGTCGACATCGATCTTGACGAACTTGACGTGTGGGTACTGACATCAGCTTCTCCAAGTCAGTTCAGCAGACTCACCTTCTGCGCGAGCTGCGCCAGGATGGGCGCGATGGCGTGGCAAGGGCCGCACCACACCTGGGGTTAGTGGTTGGCGGCAAAGCGACGTACAGCATGGAAGTCTGTGTGTCAGCGAAGCGTAGGGCGCTGCAAAGCCGACTTACCAACGACGAGGAGCTGCGAAGGGGGCAGCGACTTGACGATCTGGTCAAAGGCTGGGGTCAGCACGTGAGCCATGCGCGCGCGCTTGCCATGTGTAGAGCCAATCTCGATGATACCGGGTGCCATTGTGAAGAGATGTTGTAAAGAGAGAACAGATGGATGGCGACCGAGAAGCAGACCGACCTTTGAAGCGCGGTGAATGGTGTTGGTTGGTTACGTCAGAATTCGCGACGCTTTCTAATTCATCCCTAGTTGATAAGCACGGCATTAGGACGTGGCAAACCAGCCACGTGGGCGGAGATGCGACGTCTTGCCCATGCATTGCCCAGTATCCCACGGTGGCGTCCATGCTGTTGACTCAACGATGCCACTCACACCCCGCGACGATGAGCAGCTAAGGTACGAGCTTGGTCCATTGCTCAAGGGCACAGAGGTCATGGCCGCGTGGCCAGTGGGGGATGTGACTTTCGAGGTGCGAGGCACTGGAGCCTCCAACTCAAAGACGCGTCGTACATTGGCGTTGGCGGCATGGTTGAGCTTACTAGTTATCTGGGGTGCTGCTTTGGGTGCAAAGCGCTCAAGTGCCGTAAGGTGAAATTGGGTGGCTTAGAGGACCTCATGAACTTGCACGCAAACTCAAGCACTTGGTGTGCCATGCCACATGCCACATGCCTCTGACACGAGTGGTGACTTGCTCGCACCGTTCTCGCCATGCCGAACATCTCATAGCGTCGCCATGCAACTGTCTGCAAATCGTGAGAGTAGACGGCGTCGGTGAGAGGCACCCACTGGACACCCGACATGTGGAAGCCACGCAATCCCCACGAGGAGCGATGTAGCCCCGAACAGACCGGCTTGTGCGGCGGATGACGGTATCACTCATTCACCGAGGTCGAGGCCTTGCTCATTATGAGGTGCCCTCGTTTCCGGCGCGCAACATGCCACGCGCTGGATCCGTCCGCCATGCCCCAACAGCAGCCGATGCCGTGAGCCGGTGCCCTTCGGGACAGG
>JAMALN010000176.1:9491-54230 GCA_023630115.1 Cutaneotrichosporon sp. PK4640
GGAGAGAAGAGGGAGAGGAGGAGGGGGAGAGGAGGGGGCGGGGGAGGGAGACTCACGGTATGGGCCTCGGCCCACTTCTCAGTTCCGTCGGGCATGGTAGAGTTGGGACTGTGGTAAAGTGGTAAAGAGGTGGCTGGGGGGTAGTTGGGGGTGTGGTTGAGAGCGAGGCCGGTTATAATACGCCTGCGCGACTCGCACGACGCTCCAACGGACGTGGTTTCCCCCTGGCCCCCCACCTCCCTCTCCGGTCCCTCCCCAAGCTCCCAAGCTCGCACCGAGGACAGATCCTCTGCCAGGTCGGGCGCAACACTGTGGGAACACCATAGTCCGTCACGAGTCAAGGACGACTGGCACTGACAATCCCCAGCGACCCAGCCCCCCCAGCCAACCCCGTCCATCCCGGCCACCGAGCGGACGGGGTGCGGGCGCACTGCAAATCCCGAGCCCATCCCACACACATCTGCAGCACTTCCCACCTTTGGGGGGCACACCACATCACACACCCTGGCACCTGTGTGCGCACTGTGCCCTCCAAGGAGTGTGTGGGAGTGACGAGGCCCGTTGGCCAGTGCCGACCGCCGTCGGGGGAGGGAGGGGGGAACGCCCCCGGCAGCTGGGGGGTTGGGTGCAGATATCATCTCGTGCACCTCTCCCACCCGCCAACTTCCTCCCCAAGTCCCCTACTCACCAACGTCGTCAAGTCGCCCCTCCAACATGGCCCCTGTCAAGCAGACCAAGACCAAGAGCAAGCCCAAGACCAAGCGCAAGGTCGCGAAGAAGGAGGACTTTACCCCCGCCATCGAGGTAGGCTCCTCATCCCCTGAGCTGACACCAGGCTGCCATCGTCGCCGCTATCGTCGAGACCGTCCTCGACGGGCGCAAGGCCATCGCCGCGCGCCCCGAGCTCGCGAGCGTGGCCGTCAACGGCGGCTCGGAGCTCGGCAAGAAGGTGGTCCAGTACCTCAAGAAGGGCTTCGGCGCGGGCGTCGTCGGCGCGGCGCTTGCCGCGCGTAAGGGCGAGACGGGGGGCAACAACGGCGGCAACGGCAACAAGAAGGTCAAGGAGGAGAGCGAGAGCGACGCCATGGAGAGCGAGTAGTGCTAGCAGTCGCATGTATAAGGCTCCCGGAAGCTGGGCAGAGTAGCACTGGTGATGGCAGCGTGTACAGCGAGGCAGACCTGAGCGGTGTGGGGTGACAAAGTGGTGGGAAGTGCGCCATTCAATCGCAGAGTGGCACAACGCTACATGCAGAGTGGCACCGCTACCCATCCATACGACGAGATCTATGGCCCTACTCGCTCGCATCCTCCATCGGCTCGCTCGCGTTGCTCTCGCCGCCATCGTCCGAGGTACGGCGGCGCTTGCGCGCGGGCTTGTCGTCGCTCTTCTTCTTGGCGCGCGGCGTCTTGGGCTTGGGGCTGCTGGCGGGCTTGGGGGCGTGCATGGCCTCGGTGTCGGTGCCGCCGCCGCCGCCCTTGGCCGCCTTGCGTGCCGCGTCGCGCTCGCCGCTGCTCATCCCCATCTCGGCGGCCACGGCGTTGACGAGCGCGGTGAGCTTCTTGTCGGGGCGGGGCACGCCGGGGTGCGCGGCCTTGTAGATCCCCCCGCAGGCGGTGAGCATCTTGACCACGAGGGCCTTGTCGTCGGCCTGCGTTAGCGAGGCGGGGCGGGACGCACAGAGAGGGTCATGGCAATGGTAGTGTGAGGTGGTGTGGGGTGGTGGTGTGAGGTGGTGGTGTGAGGTGGTGGTGTGAGGTGGTGGTGTGAGGTGGTGGTCTGAGGTGGCAGAGGGGGGGGGAAGTAGTGGTGGGTTAAGAGTGAGCTGGCGCAGTGTAGGAGAAGGGGTGGGAAGAGGGCGCCGGGGTTATGAGTCGTGGACACGCCTCGACGCTGATGTGACCCCCCAGGCATGGGCAGCTTGCTCCGTCCCGGCCTCGCAACGGATCGCGAGCGCCCACGCCCGCGCCCGCGCATCCCCTCGCACCTGCATGTGACCTACACTGCAGCTCGGCCCATCCCCCCGAGTCACCTGACACCCCTGTGTTTGGGGAGGGGGGCACACTGTGTGCTCGCCCGAGGTGCGGATGTGTGTCGCGATCCGCAGGGGGGTGCCGGCCGCCGGGGCGGGAGCGGGGCGTGAACCGCTCTGGCGGGGGCGGGGTCTGGTGCAGCAGCAGTAGTGGTGTGCAGCAGGTGTGGCGGTGTGCTGCAGGGGGAAGAGTCAGAGGCAGCGTGCAGCGTGCAGCACAGAGCGGGTGGGTTGGGCAACTCGACGCGATTGCGAGGCCTTATCGTGGAGGGCGCAGGGATGCGACTTGGCGCATCGATCCTCGAGCAGATCGGGGCGAGGCCGGGTGGCGGCCTGGCGGTCGGGATGACGCACAGACTGTGTGTCGTCCGCATGCTGTGGCAACGGCATGAGAGCGGCGGGGGCCAGCGGCAGTCGCCCACGCTCCCAGGCTGGGGAGGGGGAGCGCCGGCCCCAGCCGATACCTCGGCGGTGCCGAGGCGAGCGAGCATAAATCAGCGTCCTCCCATCAACAGCCTCCCACCTCCCAACCTCACCCCTACTTCACCAACCCCTCCAGCCTTCACCCTCCATCCACCACACCACCAACCACAATGCCGCGCTCGCGCTCCGCGTCCCCGCTCCCCCGCGGCAGCGGCTCGCCCCCCCGCCAGGTACGTGCTACCCCCCGCCCCACGCCCGCCGCTCACGCCAGAACCCCTACGGCCGCCAGGCGTGGACGGCCCAGGAGGAGGCGATCTGGCGCGAGCTCGCCATCAAGGTCCTCCGCGAGCAGCTTGTCGCCGCGGTCCGCGCCGACGGCCGCCTCAGCCACCGCGGCCCGAGCCTTCACGCGCACCTCAAGGCCTACGTGAGTGCTGCGCGGCGCCGCTGATGTCAGATCAAGAAGCTCTAGTGTCAATAGCTTAGTTAGCTGGTTAGCTGGGTTAGCTGGGTTAGCTGGGTAGCGGGTTAGCGATGGAAACCATGCCCCGTACTTACCGGCCGACAGTCACCGCCGCTGCACCGCCAAGGTACAGGTATAACATCGGATTATAAGTGTGTCGTACAGTCTAGCCGAGGTAGTGCCAGATCACCCAGAACGAGAAGAGGGTGAAGGCGGCCCCGCCGAAGAAGATGAAGGCGTCCTGCTTGGTGCGGCGCTCGACCCACGAGATGGTCTCGCGGCTCACGCCGAGCGTGTTGGCCGAGTCGAGCAGGCGGCGCTTGGCGCCCTTGAGCATGCCGCGCTGCTCGACGAGGTTGCCGAGCACGGCCTGCCCCTGCGCAATGTAGCTGTCGATGAGGCCCTCGCTCTCGCGGATAAAGCTGTGCTCGCGCAGCGCGTACTCTTCCCGCTCCGAGTTGGGGCGGAAGAGGTCGTCGCGCGACGCGAAGGGCGACTCGGCGAGGTCGGGCGTGTGGTTGGCCTGCCCGCGGCGCATCGACAACCCGGCGCCCGGGGCGACGCCGCTCGCGGACCCCAGCAGCTCGTTGCGCGCCTGGTGTCAGCTGACTCGAAAAGCGCCTCAGCCCACCCTGTTATCCCGTTCTGACTTTGCGCGCTCGAAGCGCGCCTTGAGCTCCTTGTGCTCGTTCTTCAGCTTGGCGACGCGGCTGGAGGGCGGGGCGTGGGCAGGCGGGACGCGGAGGGAGGGAGCGCGGAGGGTACAGCGGTGCGAGGGTGAGCGGCGAGTGGAGGAAGGAAGGCGACGTGGCAAGACGTGCGAACAGCGGCACGTCAGCACCGCACCACACACAGCGCGCATCACTCACGTGTTGGCCTTCTCGCGCGTGGCCGTCTGCATCTCCTTGCGCGCCATCGAGTCGTAGTCGTCTATCAAGCGCGAGAGCGCGGCGAGCGTCGTGGTGATCTGGCCTGGGGTTAGCGCTCATTCGCTCGAGCTCGCGGTAGCCCACGCCACTCACCCTGTACGCTGGGCCCGGCCTCGCCGGACTCCATGCGCCCCAGGTCGGCCTGGAGACTCGCGACCTGCCTGTTTCCGAGGGCGTTGAGCGAGTTCATGGTGGATAGAGCGAAAGATGACACGCCATGGTTCTCCCCGTCTAGCCCGCATCACGGACCGGCCCCGAGTCGGAGAGGGGGCGATCTCCGCGCGGTGGAGGTTGCACGTGGCGGTGCGCGTTCGAACCTCTGCGGTTCCCGCTTTGTGCCTGGGCATTTTTGGGGCCCGGCTATGACACGTCGAGGGACGCGGTTCCCAGGCCGCTTGGTGACCCAGTGGCCGGTGGCCGTGGTGGTGGTCCGAGGTCGCACACAGGCCACCAGATGCATGCACCCATGCATCGCTGCAGGCTCAAACTCTCACCATGTCGCTACGAGGCACAGCAAGAGGCATGACGACGCCGCTGCTCGCCTGGGTGCTGGGAATCGCGCCGCGCGTCGCGCAGACCCGCCTCCGGCCCTGCTCCCCATTCCGCAGTTGCACCCAACACCCAATTCACACTTC
The DNA here is from genome assembly GCA_023630115.1 of Cutaneotrichosporon sp. PK4640. Lineage (NCBI taxonomy): Eukaryota > Fungi > Basidiomycota > Tremellomycetes > Trichosporonales > Trichosporonaceae > Cutaneotrichosporon > Cutaneotrichosporon sp. PK4640. The sequence continues at coordinate 13,972 of JAMALN010000176.1, forward strand.
CACCTCCCACTTTGCCACCGCCACCACCACATCCACCACAATGGGCAAGCAGCACCCCGTCACCATGGAGGAGAAGTACGTGCTGGGCAACGATGGCACGCCGTTCTACACGCGCGAGTACTTCCCCACCGCGGGCGTGCCGGACGCGTTCATCCTCTTCCACCACGGCTTCGCCGAGCACATTGGGCGCTACGACGCCTTCTTCCGCCTGCTCGCGGGCGCGCCGCACAACCTGCACGTCACGGCGTTCGACTCGCGCGGGCACGGCAGGACGAGCCAGCAGCCGCTGCCCGCGGACGCGCCCGAGGTCAAGCAGTGGCGCGAGGAGGGCCGCACCGTCGTCCCCGAGAAGGGGCAGAAGCACCGCACGGGCGGGTGGGGCCGCCAGATCCCCGACTACGAGTTCATGGTCAAGCGCGAGGCGGCGCGCGCGCACGCCGTGGGCCGCAAGCTCTTCCTCTACGGGCATTCGATGGTGCGTGCTCCCGCAGGCAAGCTGACGGCAGGGCGGCGGGCTCACGCTCGGCTTCTGCACGCGCGCGGGGCACGCGCCCGCGCCCGCGCCCGAGACGCTCAAGCTTCTCGGCGGCGTCATTGCGTCGGGGCCGTTTATCCGGCAGACCAAGCCGAGCAGCTTTATCCAGATCAAGGCGGGCATGCTGGCCGCGTCGATCGGGCTCGGCAACATTGTCATTCCCATCCCCCTCGACGTCAAGGACTTTACGCACGACCTTGAGGTGCAGGAGAAGACGGCCAAGGACCCGCTGTGCGCGCCGTACGGCTCGCTCAAGAGCATCAGCGACATGATATCGTACGGCCAGTCGCTGGACACGCACGCCGCGTGGGACGCGTTCCCCGAGGACCTGCCGCTGCTCGTCTTCCACGGCGGCGACGACCCGATCGCCGACCCCAAGTCGGCCGTGCGCTTCGGCGACATGGTCGTCGCCAAGGACAAGACGACCAAGGTTCTGCATGTGAGCTCCGCTGTTGAGAATAGCTGACCCCAGGGCCTGCTCCACGAGCCGCACAACGAGCTGGCGCCCGAGCCCGCCAAGCTCGCCGAGCTCATCTCGAACTGGGTGCATAAGCGCGCGGGCGACATTGCCGCGCCGACCGCGACCACCTCGGCGCCTGCGCCCGCTGCGCCCGAAGCTTCTACGCCCGCGCCCGCAGCCGAGGGTGAGCCCGCCCCCGCGGCCGCTGCTGAGCCGCAGCCTGAGCAGGCGCAGGACAAGCCGTCCGCAGCCAAGTTGTAGACGATCCAAGGATCCATTAGCTACGGACAATGTATATGTAAGCAGCGCGCAGCGCCGGAGTGTGCGGGTGCAGGGGTCTACAACTCGACGCGCGGTGACGTGCCGAGGACGCTGCAGAGCCACAGCCACGCAATGTTGACCCACTCGGCGACGTGGGCGCGCGCGCACGCCAGCAGGTCGACCGTCTCGTCGCCGTAGACGTAGTACGCGTAGCGGCGGGTGAGGTAGCGGATGTGGCCGGGGAAGTAGGCGTACGACGAGTACCAGAAGGCGAGGGTGACGGGGAGGACCATGAGGGCTGGGGTTAGCGCGTGCGAGCGCCGCGACACAGCGAGCGGCGCAAAGATGCGGAGAGCGGAGGGCAGGAAGGGCACGAGCACGAACGCCTCGGCGCCCGCTCAGGGACCCGCCTTCCCCCGCCGCCATCGACGCGTCTCACACCACCCGCCGAGCCTGCCTGCGCCGACGTACCAATAAGCAGCGCCTCCCACCACTCGAGCATCGCGAAGCAGAGGTGCGCGTCGATCTGGACGCTGGCGATTAGCTTGCCCTCTTCGCAGAAGCCAAAACCCACCCCTTCTTCCAGAGATACCGCCGGAGGCCGCGCGGCGGCTGCTTGTCGTAGCGCACGATGCCGCCGAGGCGGTAGGGCTGGGGCGCGGGCGGGGCGGGGCGGACGCGGGTCATGCTAGTTGTGGGAGAGTGGATGGAGACAAGTCAACTCGACTGTGGAGTGGCGTCGATCCACGCAGTCCGAATTTTGGCTCCGCTCTCGTGTGTGCTTTGTTGTTGCCTCCACCAGCCAAGTCACCAGCACCAACAACCCAGCCACAGTCCTGCCGGACAGCGATGGACGAACTCGCGAGCCTGCTCGCGCACCCCGGCGCCCCCGGCCTCGTGCACCTGCACCACCCGCACCACCCCGCGTCCGCCCTCGCCCCGGCCCTGCCCGCCCGCTGCCGGGTGGTGCGCCTCGACGCGGTCGAGCACCACGCCCCGCGGCTGGTGTACGCGGGCGCGCTGGCGCGCCTCGCGGCGGTGCTGGAGACGGAGTGGCGCGGCGAGGTGCTCAGCTGGGACCAGTTTGCGCGCGGGCTGCGCGGCTTGTGGGCGGCGCGCAAGGGGCGGCGGAAAGACGGCGAGGACGAGGGCCAGGTCGTGCTCCTCGTCACCAAGGCGGAGCGGCTGAAGGGCGTCCTCGGGGCCGAGTGGACCGCCATGACCCGCCTCGGCGAGCTGGTGAGCAGCAGCCTGCTCAGCTCAGAGCAGGAGACGGCTCAACTGAAAGCGGGAGAAGGCTCAGCTGACAGCAGACCGGCGTGCCCGCCACGCTCGTCCTCTGCTCCCAGATGCCGTGGGACGACCTGCGCCCCGCGCGCGGCGACGCCCCGGAGCCCGTGCACGTCTACCTGGAACCGCTGCGGCGGGAAGGTGAGCTAGGGTGTCTCTCGAGCTAACCCAGACGTCCTCGCGCTCCTCCTCCCCGGCTCCGCGCACCCGCTCTACCCGCGCTTCCTCGACCTCCTCCTCGCGGCCATGGGCGCGCTCGCGTCCCCCGCGGACCTCGAGTACGCCGCGGGCGCCCTCTGGCCCCTCTACACCGCCCCGCTGCCGCCGCACGCCGAGATGGGCCTCCTCGGCCGCCCCCTCCCCGCCCCCGCCCCGCCCCCCCTCGCCATCGACATCCGGCTCCTGACGACGCTCAAGGCGTCGCTCGCGTTCGCGCTCGCGGCCGCCGGCGAGAGCGTCCTCCCCCGCCACATCGGGCGAGCCGAGTTCGCGCGCGCCCTCGCGCCCCTCGACAGCGCCGGCAACCCGCGGCCCGTCGCGCAGCGCGTCCTCCCCCCGCCGCAGGGGATGGACCTGCCCCTCGCGGCCAAGTATCTGCTCGTCGCGGCGTTCTGCGCGTCGTACAACCCGGCCACGAGCGATGTGCGGCTCTTCGGGCGCGGGACGGGGCCCGACGGCCGGCGGCGGCGGGGGGGAGGCACCCGCCGCGCGGGGTACGGGCGCACGCGCGTAGGCAAGGTGCCGCAGCGGTTACTCGGGCCCAAGGCGTTCCCCCTCGACCGGCTGCTGGCCATGTTTTCCTCTCTCTATGCCGAGCACGCGCCCCGGCCGCCAGAGCTCGAGATCGCGTTCGCGTACGACGCGTACCAGAGCCTTGCGGAGACGCAGCGGCGGCGCGACGAGGAGATCGAGCTCGACGAGCGGTGGGAGGACGAGGTCGACCACCTCGCGCACTCGACGCGGCTGTGGAGCCTCGTCCCCGAGCTCGAGGGGCAGGGGCTGCTGCGGCGCACGTCGCCCGCCGACCGGCTGGACAACGTCACCCTGCGCTGCGAGCTCGACTACGACGCCGCGCGCGACATTGCCCGCGAGCTCCGCCTCACCCTCGACGACTACCTGTACGAGCTGACGGTGTAGCGCTTGGTCTAGATATGCATTGTTTAGGTACTACAGGCGCCTACTTGCCGACCCAGTCGAGGTAGCCCGAGCCGTCGGCCTTGGTGCGGGCGGCGATGACGGCGTTGACGCGCGCGACAATCTCCTTCTCGCGCGGGCCGCCCTGCTCGCCGCGGGCCGCGAGGACCTGCTCGACGACCTCGGCGGGCTTGAGCTTGAAAGCGCCCGAGCCGGCCGACTCGCCCTTGATGACGGCGCGGATCTCGCTCTCGGCCGGCAGGCCCCACATGCGGAACTTGCCCCAGGTCGAGTCGGCGCCGTCCGAGGTCGGCGCGGGCTCAAACACAAGCTTGGGCGTCTCGGCGAGGTGCGGCGTCTTGGGGTCGAGGTAGTTCTTGGTGATCTCGGCGGGCGAGAGGCGGGGGTCGTTGATGTCGCTCGGCTGCCAGTTGGCGCGCTCGCGCCCCTTCTCGATGAGGAGGTAGCTCACGCCCGTGTCGAACTCGGGCGTGGGGCGGTCCGTGCCGCAGAAGCCCGTGGACATGAGCATGTCGTTCTCGAGCGCGACCTTGAGCGACTGGGCCTTGCGCGCGAGCTTGAAGTTCTCAAGAGCCACCGCCATGCCGGTCGGCGAGCGGTGGTCCATAATGTCCTTCTGGGCCTTGGCCCAGTCCTTGACCTCCTGGGAGAGCGACGAGTCGGTCTGCGCGGCCTGGAGCGCGGCGTAGATCTCCTGGATGGACGCCATGCCGAACGTCTTGTCGAGGAACGCGCGGATCTCGCCGGTAATGGGCGACGGGCCCTCGCGGCTGCCCTTGCCCGAGGGGGCGGCGCCCTCGGGCGCGGGCACGTGGTACGACGCGACAATGTTGGAGATCTGCTCGAGGGTGGGGTTCTCGAGCTGGCTGAGCGCCTCGACGAGCGACGGGATCGCGTCCGGCTCGACGTAGTGCGTCGCCAGGCCGAGCTCGTACACCGCGCGGCCCCACGTCTCCTGGCCCGTCATGGCGAGCCACGCGCCGATCTCGCCGTCGAGCTGCGCAATGTAGTAGTTGCCGCCGACGTCGGGGGCGAAGCCGATCTTGGTCTCGGGCATGGCGAACACGGTCTTCTTGGTCGCGATGCGGATCTCGGCGGGGAGCGAGATGCCCGCGCCGCCGCCCATCGTGAAGCCGTCGATGATGCACACGTACGGCTTGCCGAGGCGCGCAATCTCCCAGTTGACCTGGTACTCGTCCTTGAAGAAGCCGAGGGGGTACTTTGCGCCGTACTGGGGGCGGAGCTTGACGAGGCCGACGACGTCGCCGCCGGCGCAGAAGGCGCGCTCGTCGCCGCGGCCGATGACGAGCTTGCAGAGCTCGCTCTGGCGCCAGGTCTGGGGTTAGTCGTAGTTCTCTGGAGCGGCCCGCTGCGCGAGCCGCTCGCTCGCCAGCTCACCTCGCCCTGCTTGGCCAGCGAGGCAATCATGTCCCAGTCGAGCGAGTTGAGCGCCTTGGGCCGGTTGAGCTTGTAGATGCGCGTGTTGCCGACGCTCTCGTACTGGATGTGGTCGGTGTCGGGGTTGAGCTTGATGCCGACGTCGGCGCCGCCCGAGTTGACGGCCATGACGGGCGACGAGCTGCTCAGATGGCGCTTGGCAGCAGCCAGGCGGGCAGAGGCCGAGGAGTTACCCATACGAGGAGCCATGCGAGTGATGAAAGACATGGAGAACGAAGCGATGGAGGTGGGCAGGTCGTCCAGCGGGTTCGAGGGGGGGTGCAGTGGGCAGTGACAGTTAAAGCTCCAAGAAGTGGACGCCGGCGAGAGCGGAAGAGGGAGATGCCGGCAAAGTCGCTCGCACCGACCCGAGCTCGGCTCGGCACTACTTTCTGACGCTTTACGTAACGCAACGTGGCACCTCCACTCCTCCACTCCTCCACTCCACTGGAGCCCCGCCGCTCCACCGGATCAACTTCCATCGATTTCCACGATCATGCCCACTCCGCAGCGCTCATCTCATCGTCACACCCACTGCACCCCCGCACACCCGCACACCGAACCACAAGTCTATGCATAGATCACCAACAGCCATCTCCAGCTCACACATGCCCCTACGTACCCTACGCACCCTACGCCTTGGCATACTGCGTGCGCAGACGCATGCCCGCCTCGTGCAGCGCAAAGAACATGGGCCCGCGGCGCTCCAGCTCGTCCTGCGGCCGCTCGTCCGTCGCGTACAGGAACGCGTCGCGGATCGCGACAATGTTGGCCTGGAGCTGCTGGACGCGCTCGAGCGGAATCTCGTTCAGGATGCGCTCGACCTGGTCGAGCTCGGTCGGGTGGATGCGCACACTGATCTGGCTCCAGTCGATCATCGAGGCGAAGGGGTAGTGCGACGCCTCGGCGATGAGCACGGGGATGCAGCCGGCGTAGAGCGCGTCGTTGACGCGCGGGGACCAGCCCGCGACGCCGCGCGGCTGCGGGCAGAAGCGCGCCGTGTTCAGCTCGACCATGTAGTCGTCCCACGCGCGGGGGAACTTGGACTGCGGGCCCTGGCCGGGGAGGAGCTCCTCGTCGGCGACGCCCCCGCGGTGGCAGGTCAGGCGCAGACGCTCGTTCTTGCCCGTGCCCCAGAAGGTGCCGGACCAGGTGATGAGGCGGGGACGCTCGCGCGCAGGCATGATGTGGTCGACGTTGGGGAAGGTGTCGACCAGCTTCTTGGACAGACACGTGCGGGCGGGGACGACGACGTCCTGCGCCGGGCGGTAGCAGTTCGAGTCCCAGTCGCCCATGACGCTGAACACGATCGTGTTGCGCAGCAGCGGGTCTGGGTACATCCTGGTGTGGGGACGCGAGCTCCAGATCTCCCAGTCAAAGGCGAGGCAGATTCCCCAGTCGTGCGTCATGACCAGGGACGTGGGCTTGCTGTAGTCGTCGATGCTCTTGATCGTGGTCGAGGCGTGGTGCCACACGTCGTGGAGTATAAAGTCGGCGCCGGTGCAGTGCTGGAACACGGGGAGCACAATGAGGTCGGCTTGGTCGGCAGGTACGGCGAGATGCCGCATGGCCTTGTACATGATCGAGTCGGCTGAGAAGCAGTGGCTGCTCTGGAGGTTGTGGCAGTCGGCGCTCTCAATCTCCTGCTGGCGCGGGTACCCGTCCACGACGTGCACCTTGATAAACTCGGGGTGGGCAGCAAGGTACGCGCGCGCCTCGGGGTAGAGGAGGTCGCGCCAGTCGACCTTGGGCACCATGTCCTTGAGGACCGAGTCGTAGCCCTTGAACTTGCCGAGGGGGCTGTTGTTCGGCGTTATGGGCACCTTCGGCCCGCGCGCAATCGCCGTGAGGGGGTTCTCGCGGCGGCGCGGGCACGAGTCGGCCTGCACGCAGCGACACTTGCCGGTCTGCATGCAGACGGTGGGCGACGCGCAGTCGTTCCAGCAGGGCGGGAGCTTCTTGAGCGCCCACGCGTCCGGAAGCGGCGCGAGAGGCAGCGGCTTGCCCGTGGGCAGGTCGGAGGACGTCGCCTTGGCGGCCTTCTTCGACCGCTCAGCCATCTCCTCGTAGTAGGTGTGGGCGTCGTGCGCACGCTCGCACAGGTGCGTGCGGCGGGACGAGTTGGAGGGGATCTGGTTCGTGAATCCGAAGCGCGAGTCGGCGCTCTCGTGGTCGTCGAGGAGCAGAGGCCAGTCACCCTCGGAGGGGCAGCACAGTACCGACAGGCGCATGTTGTACGCGGGCGGCTCCTGCTCCGGGATGAGCTCGAACGCGCTCTGGTCCTCGTCGGCCGTCGCCTTGGTCCACACCTGCATGTGCTGCTTGGGGATCGACAGGGACAGGAACGACGAGTCGTGCGCGACGTCGATTTCGAACACGTCGAGGTGCGGCGTCTTGTCGTCCTTGGTGTACATCTCAAAGTGCGTCTCACCGAGTTCGAGCTCCTTCTCGGGGATGCCGAGGTAGCCCATGCCGTTCTCCTGCCACAGACGGGCCGTGATCCTGCCGTTGGACGCGTGCGCCTCGCCGGGCACCTCCTCGATGATCCACACAGTCGCGTTCCAGTTGTACGATGGGACCTTCTTGCCGTTGGCATTGCAGGTCTTGCCGTCCTCGCACTTCATGTGGTGCAGGAAGCCGTTGCCGTTGTCAAACGCCATGTTGACCGTGCACTTGTTGAGCTTCCACAGCTCGGTGTTGCGCGAGTCCTCTGGCAGCATGCGGAGGGGCCCGTCGACGCCGAGCTCCTTGACGATCGGGTCCTTGGGGCAGTGGTCGATGAGGAACTGCTGCGCGTACTGGCTCGCGTCCTGCGCCAGGTGCATGACCGACTTGGCGAGGCCGACGGGGAGGCTTATCTTGGGCTCCCAGCCGAGAGTCTCCTTGGCAATCTTGTTCGAGAACTCGACGGCGCCGCGGACGTTGACCTTGTGGTCGCCAATGTCGCGGACGGGCGAGAACGACTGCGTCTCGGAGCGGATCACGTCGACAATCTCCTGCTCGGCCCAGCGCTTGCCGCCGTGCACGAGGTTGACGGTGAGGAGCGACGGCTCGGCCTTGTTGCCGAGGCGCGCGATGCCGTCGCACAGCTGCACTATCCGGAGCACGCCGTCGACCGCGTCCTCGACGTGGAGGAGGTCCATCGGCGGCCGGTCCGACGAAAACTGCACCGGCAGCGAAGTCACGGCGTTCTGTATCAGGCGCGGGAAGAAGGCGGACGGGATCGAGCTCGCTCTCCGGTACCCGTAGATGTCGGCGAAGCGGACGACGGCGGCGTGCAGCAGCGCCTTGGTCTTGGGCGCTGGTGCCTTATCGTCACGCTTCTCCTTGCCGTCCTCCCCACGCGTGATGCCGAGGGACGCCTGGCGCGCGCGCTCAAAGCCGTCGCGCACGACGGCCTCGGCGGTCGCCTTGGTGCGCCCGATGGCGCTCTCGGCCTCCTGCGGCGAGCCCTCGTGGACAGTCTCCTTGGCGTTGGGGCCGAACACGTCCATGCTGGAGCCAAACAGGATCCACGGGACCTTTGACCCCGAGCTGAGCCCAAACAGGCCCTTGCCGGGCTTGCGGGCGGCGTTGAAGCGGTCCTCGATCGCGTCCACGACGGCCTTGGTGCCGTCGACATTGACGCGCGTGCACTCGTCCTCCTTGGGCGCGCACCACTGCTCCAGCGACACGGCGGCAAAGTGGACGACGCCGTCAAAGTCCCCCGACTCGAGCACGGAGCGGAAGGTGGAGGCGACGTTGCCACGGTGGTACACGACCCCGGCGGGGAGGGTCGCGGGCTTGGGCGCAATGTCGAGGGCGTGGACAATAAATCCCTCGTCGATGAGGCGTGGTGCGAGGGCGTGGGCGAGGGTGCCCGCGCCGCCGGTGATGAGGATGGTGCGGCCGCGCGACTTGAGGCCAGAGAACTGGAACCAGCCCTTGAGGCCGCTCCTGGAGGGCGCGAGGACGTCGTCTTCCTCGAGGGGCGCGTCGTCCCAGTCGTTGAGGCCTACGCCTGGGGTGCGGTCGTACGAGACTGGTGCGGTGCGGGGTTGCTCTGAGCGCGTAAAGACGAAGAGGGCGGTGACGATGAGTATGGCGGCGACGACGAGGCGATGCCGCCTCGCCAGGCCGAAGAGGGGCGGCATGCTGGTAGCTGGGGAAAGGCGACCTGCAGCGACGCGGGGGGTGGGTGGTGGGGTGTGTGTGAAGGAGTGTGGTGTGTTGTTGAAGAGGAGAGAGTAGGTGTATTGCGCGGATGAGACGTGAAGCAGCGGGGAGATGGAACGGAGAGGGTACGTGTGAGGATGGATCCCATTTGGCTCTAGGGCCAGGGTCATTCTCCCTCCTGGGTGGAATTCAACGCGTCTCTTGTCCCAACCCCCCTCTCCCGTGCCTACCCAGCTGATTCCGCAATGTCCGTGCTCCCGCCGGCTGCCCTCTTGACCGCTTCTAGCCCCCATCCTCCATTTTATGCTTTGCCTCTCGTCCACAAAAGGAAGTTTGTCCACAGCCGACACGTATAAATTGATGGTCAGCCATCACACCTAGGCTCGCTGATCTTGTCTACACAATCTGTGTGATAAGCACACTGTATGCTGCGCAGATGGATGCAGTGTATGAGGGGCGCCGGAGGGAGGAGGGCGGAGGGGAGAGAGTGGAGGCATGTGTGCAAGGGGGGAGGGAGGGGCGCGGGAGATCAATCTGCGTTCCAGGCACGGGGGTGGATGAGGCGGGGGGAGCGGGACCGCAACCCGGAGCGAGCCCCGGCCTCGACTGCAACCTGGGGCAGCCTAGACGCGATTCAGCTCAAAGTCGTCGTCCACCACATCCTCATCTCTCTTATCTCCCACCTTTGCACCTACCACCATGTCGACGGCCTACGCCCCCGTCAGCCCCGGGCGCCCAGGCGGCGTGACGGGCGGGCTGCGTATGCGCGTCCGCCCCCTCCAGCTCGCCCTCCTCGCCGGCATCGCCCTCCTCATCGCCCTCCCCCTCCTGGCCGGCAGCGAGCGCCGCGACAACCTGCGGGAATACATCGCCAAGACGGCGCTGGGCGGCTCGTCCCTCGTACACCCGTCCATGGCGACGCACATCGCGCCCCCGTCCGGCGGCATCCCCGAGTCGGACGGCATCCCCCTCACCCTCGAGGCGCGGCTCATCAACCTCATGAACCGCCCCGCGCTCGACCAGTGGGAGGCCGAGCTGCCCAACCGCTACGCCTGCCCCATGTTCACGTATGCGCGCACGACCTACTTCTTCCACGAGGGCAAGGACGGGTACTGGCACGGGATCACAAAGGACGACGTGCGGCGCTACCGCCAGAAGATGGTCGACTACTTCCGCGAGCTGGACCGCAAGAACGTGCCCCTCGTGTGGGACAGGAGCATGGAGAAGGGCACGCCGCGCGGCATGCGCCGCGGCATCATCTACACCGGCTCGGGGATGGGCAAGGACCTCGCGCGCATGACTGTTAGCTTGCACTTCCTCCGCAACGTCGTCAAGTCCAAGCTCCCCGTCGAGATCTACCACTACCCGGGAGAGTTCACCAACCAGACGGCCCGCGAGGAGCTCACGAGCAAGTACAATGTCGAGATCCGCGAGATCTCGGTCAAGAAGACGGACGGCAAGACGTGGCTCATCAAGAACATGGCGTTCATCGAGTCCAAGTTTACCCAGTTTGTGTACATGGACAGTGTGAGTGCGGGCAGTGCGAGCTCGGCAGGAGCGAGCGGGGAGAGGGCATGGGGTGTCTGCATCATCCGCGCGGTCGACAAGTGCCCTGGGGCCGCGCTGACTCCAGGACAACTACCCCCTCGCGGACCCCGAGGAGCTCTTCGAGTCGGTCGAGTTCAAGCAGTCGGGCTCGGTCTTCTGGGCCGACCTGAACAAGGACCACCCGGACAATGCCATCTGGCGCGTCCTCGGCCGCACCTGCTCGGACGAGCAGTGGCCCGCCGAGTCGGGCCAGGTCATCTTCGACAAGAGCGGCAACAACGGCCTCAACATGGCCGTCCTCCACCTCTCCAACCACATGATGGACAACAACGAGATGTACGGCAACCTGGGGTACGGCGACAAGGACACGTATGTGAGTCTTCTGCCGCTGGTCCAGCTGCTGTTGCCCTCTGCCGCTGTTTCCTCGCTCCGCTCTAACCCCAGCGCTACGCCTTCTACGCCCTCGGCCTCAACTACCAGCAGGCGCCGCGCCTCTTCGCCTCCGTCGGCGGCTACCAGCGGCAGGACGGCACGTCCTCCCCCGACTACTTCTGCGGCCACTCGATGATCCAGTGGGGCCTCACCCCGCAAAAGGAAAAACACAACGCGGCATACCACCCCAAGCCCGCGTTCCTGCACACCATCCTCCTCAAGCACCGCTACGGCCTGCAGCCGGACAAGCTGTTCAGCCACACGAAGCGCCCGCGCGCCGACTTCATCCTCGACCCGCGCCTCGTGCGCACGCTCTACGAGTTCACGGGCGACTGCTTCGCCATCACGCTCAAGGGGCCCGACGGGCTGCCGGGGGAGCCGAACAGCGTGCTCGACGGGCAGGGCACGGTCATCGAGACGACCGAGGAGGTGCTCAGCCGCAATCCGGGCGTGTGGCCCGAGCTCGCGGGCGTCGCGGCGTTCCTCGCCGGCCTCAACATCCCCGGCACCTAGACGCCCGCGGAGCCCCGACGTGCTATACTTGTGCATGTGCCACCCTGTCGTATTAGATCTGTCTGTAGGAGACGATGCATGCTTGCTAGTCACGCGACATGGTGAGCGTCGCGCGCCGCGTCGTCTCCGAGGCGCGCCTGAAACACGTCCAGTCACGCACATCTCGTAACCCGTTCCTAGCACATCACGTTTCAATGCCACAAACCACACGCGCCACCATCTGAACGAGTGTACATGTACATGCATGATATAGTACAATGCGGCCCTGCCAGAGGGATCAGAGTATAGAATATGTATGCACCACCACCACGAGACGACATAGACAGGCTTGCGATATCAGAAGCCAAAGTACTCGCCCTCAAACTCGACGCCGCCCGCCGCGCGCGCCTTCCACGGCGTGATCGTGCGCACGGCCTCGTGCGCGTCCGTGACCATGTACTCGGGCCCGCAGGTGGTGACGAACACGCCCGTTGGCTCGAGGAGGGCGCGCCCGTGGCGGCCCATCGTCTCCTCGACGATCGTGTTGATCACCGTCTTGAACTCGGGGCGCCCGCGGTATGCGCTGAGCGCGGACATCGGGCGCGTCCAGTCCGTCATGCGCTCCTGTAAGCGCGCGATGGCGGCCGTCGAGGGGTTGCGCTGCAGCCAGTCGGCCTTGGTCTTCTCGGCCGCCGAGACCTGGCGGCGTGGCGGGAAGCTGTGTCCAAAGTCGCGCTGGGGGTCGACACACCAGTCCGAGTCGTGGCCGATCGAAGAGCTGCCGTGCCCGTCAGAGCTCGAGGACGCCGAGTGCGGGTCTACCGAGTCGTCGTCGAGGTCCTCCATGTCGTCGTCGTCGTCGTCGCCGTGACCCAGCGCCGAGTTGGGCTGCGAAGACGGGAAGAGCTTGGACGCACGCTCCCACCGGCTCATGCGCTTCTCGTTGACGAGTGTGAGAGGCGACGAGTCGGGTAAACGTGTAACGAAGATGTGAATGCGGAGCGCGGTGGGTATCGCGACGTCGTTGCCCTTGCGCCGCATGAAGAGGGCCTTTCGCTCCCAGTTGCGGGCCTGCTCGACGAGGGCAGTGAGGGTCGGCATGATGGCGCGAGCCGTCGGCTGCACAGGGACAACCCAGACGAGGTCGACCGTGCGGGCAGCAACGACGCCCGAGGGCGAGCGCGCAATGAGGTCCTGGGCCATGCCGATGGCGTGGGTGATACCCGAACCACCGGCAAGGAGGACGACCGACGAGAAAGAAAGTGGGAGGGTGTTGCCAGGGCCGCCGTACGGGCCCTCGATCATGACGCGCGCGTTCTTCCTCCACACGCCAGCCTCGCGCGAGCCCATGCTGTCGCCGCCAGACGCGGCGTGCTGGTACAGGGCTTCCGTCCAGCCGCCCACGACCTTGGCCATGAGGACCATGGCGCCGCACTCGGGGGCGCTGGCGATGGTGAACGGGTGCATCTCGAACGCGTTCTTGACGCCGAGGCCGAACACGCGGACGCGGACGTGCTGCCCCGCGCGCCAGCCGGTGGTGATCTCCGGGATGGTGATGAGGGTCACGGGGCTTCCGCTGAGGGCGACGAGCTCGGCGCGGGCGGTGCGCGTCTTGACAAAGGACAGGATGATGGATAAGACGTAGAGAGCACCGCTGACAATGGCCCAGGGCACAGCCTCGTCAACGTGCGCGCCGAGGCCCGCGAGGAAGAGCAGGATGCCGATGTTGTGCGCAATCTTGAAGGTTCCGTACAAGTACCGGCGGAACACGGGGATGGACGTCACGGTGAGGAGCGCGACGCCAACAAACGACACGATGCCCGTCACGCCAATGGGGGACGCAGACTTTTCGGCGAGCTTGCCGATCGAGTTCCACTTGTAGAGGAAGAAGGCTGAGTGGAGGGTCGAGGCGATGAAGACGACGCGGCCGGCGATCTTGTGGAAGATGCGCAGGTGGTTGTAGCCCTTGCCGACGAGGAGGCCAACAATGTTGTTGCGGGTGCCGAGGGCAATGGCGACGGGGGCCTGGCACATGGCAATAGCGCCGGTGCGAGCGTAGTCGCTGCCGTAGCCTGACACCTTGGCCTTGGGCGGGTGCAGCACGCTCTTGTAAGTGCATGCAAAGACGCAGGAGGCGACGTAGATGACGGCGATGAGGATCGTCTTGACGTCGGCGCGGGTGTGCAGGCCCCAGGGCATGCGGGCTAGCGGCTCCCTCTCGAGCACGGAAGACCACGGGAGGCTGGCGGTGAGGGGCGCGATGTGCGGCGGCGGAGCGAGGGGGGAGCGGTCGGTCCGCACGCCTGGCGGGAGCGAGTGCGTGCTCTCAAAGGGGTCCGGGACGGGGCCGATGGTCGCGGCCGACGCGATGGGTGCGTCGCCGCGCCCGCGGCGCAGGATCCAGCCCTTGTCGAGGTCGCCTCCGCCGACGATGCGCGGCATCGTCTTGGCCTCGTTGAGGCGCTTCTGCTGGGCCATGTCGAAGGCGTAGCTCGGGCGCGCGGCCTCCTCGGCGGCGGCGGTGCGGCGGCGGTGCATGCTCGCGAACAGGCGGGCGAGGAAGCGCGCGTGCTGGCACACCATCACGACGACGAGGATGCCCGCGCACACGGCGAACAGGTAGATCGGCATGATGCCGCTCAGGGCGCGCTGCTCCTTGTTCTGCTTCGCGATGATCTCCGTGATGTTGGGCGTGGCGGAGGGAGGGGAGGCCTCCACCGGGGTGCCGACCGCGCCGTGGGTGGCGAGGGCGGAGGGTATGTTGTTTATGAGCGAGACGGACGTGGCCGCGATGCTCGCGGTCGCCATGACGAGGGACATGGCGGAGGTGGGCTGGGAGGAGGTGGAGGGGGAGGGTTGGAGGGGCCGAGAGGGGGTGGCTGGGCGGAAACGAGAGCCAAAGAAGGTCGGGGGTGACTGCGGCTAGCGCAGTGCACGGTCGGTGTCGTGGGGAGAGAGGAGGGAGGTCGACGCGCAGCGTCTTCTATGCAGTGAGGGAGGCGGAGGTGATGGGGGCGATGGAGGGGGCGATGAAGAGCGAGACAAAAGGAGGTGTTTGGTGGCCTTTGTGTGCTCGCTGGTGTCGCTTGTGGTCGCCCTCGCAACGGGGTGATGTGTGATGGGCGCCTGCGCCGATGGAGAGAAGGGGGAGGGGCTAGGCTCTGCCTCGAGTGAGGATGATACGAGAGATACGGGGTGACGGCCTGCGTCGGGATGTGAGGGGGGATGGGGGGGATGGATGGACGGACGGACTGCCGGCAGTCTCGAACCAGAAAAGACAATGTAGGAGGGATGGAGAGCAACGACGAGAGCGAGAGGAGGAAGAGGAAGAGGATCCAAGAGGAGCGGGCAGGAGCGGGCCACGGGCCACCCGGGGTGGATGTGACAACCAGGGAGAACAAAGTCTGTTACACCCGATCACCCCGATTCCCTTCCCTTTTCACCTCCCATCCTCACCGTCCCTCCTCTTCTCCACTTCTCACTTCTCCGCTTCCCACCTCGCACAACACACACTCTCCACTGCATGCATCTAGCGCATTTCTTCCAATGCTTCGTTCTGGGGCCACGATTTTCGAGGTGCTCGATGTGTCCAGACACGACGCGCGGAGATCTATTCGACGCGACCCTGAACGCCCCTGGTTTCGACGTTCCGCCTGGTCCCCGCGCGTCCGCGTGCGTCTCCAGGCACACAGGCACACCCAAGTGCATGGTAACCGCTCTGGACGCTCAGTGGCGTGTGGCGTGTCACTGGCGAGATCTGGGAGCGGTGGAGTGCGGGCCTCAGTGGCGAGTGGAGAGGGATCTGGGGTCGCTGGTGGGTGGGGCACAGTGCTGCCGGCTGCCAAAGATAGCACGCGCCACTTGTGGGCCTCTGCGGCCTGCGAGCTGCGATCCTGCGATCAGTGCAATGTGCCCCCCTCGAGCCGCGTTGTGTGCGATCTGCAGATTCGCGCGGTGCGGAACATGCTCGGCCCTCGGCGATGCAACAACACGGTTGTGACGGCGCAAGTCCGACGGCGCAAGCGCTGGTTTAGCTTAGTGCTACTGGGCAAGGGCGAGGGCTTAGGCGACAAAGTAACGGCGTGGGAGGCAGCCACCTCGCCAGAAGCGGTATCGCCGACGCATCGTTGGCGACGCATCGTTGGCGGCGATCGGGCCGAGTGACTACCCCGACCTTGCGTCGAAGAGAAGCAAGAGGAACGGAGTGGGCGTGCCTGACCCCAAGTTTGAAGGATTCGAGGAGGATTCGAGGCCTCGAGGGCCATCTGCACGGCCGAGCGGGGCGCGCACACTGTGTGCCGGACGGACGAGGTGACAAGTGCATGTGCGTGCAGGTGCGGGTGACGGATGACGCGATGGGCGAGGGACCGGCACGGCCGTCCAGACCTATGGCTGCGGGGTGCACCTGGTTTCCGCTTCCGCACCCACATCCAGCGCTGAAACGCGCCCATCACGCTGGACGGACCAGTCCGTGCTCACCAGTTGCCCAGTTGGGCATCCGGCAGCTCCCTCCTTGCCTGCGAAACCCTCCGGCTAGCCCACAGACCTCTCTCCGAGCGGAGCGCTGCCAGAGTTCTGAGAGATGCCGGCATACACCCGTGCCACGGACGAGCGCGATCGGACGCGTCGTTCGCCATGGAAGCAACCCCCTGCGAGTTCCGGCCCGCCCTCGTCTTCTCTGCTGCACTGAAAACTGGGTGCCCAGTCGCCATGTTTCATGTCTCGATCTGCAAACCGCCTGTCCAGTTGTGCAGTGCCATGGACCCGCTCCGGCCCCTCCGGCCGCTCCGTTCGCACGTTACACAAGCAAGACAAGCACCTGACCTCATCTCCCTCACGCCTTGGCAGATTGGCAGCTTGGCAGGCTTCCAACGCTTCCGCTTCCTCGCGGATCTGTGGCGAACCGTCGTTCTCACGTTACACGGCCGCCTTCCACATGAAACCACCAGCACGCGTCGACAGGCACACTCCCTCTCCCACTGTTCAAACACTTCTACACCTCCCAGCCGCCGTACACGCCTCAGACGCCCGTACGCGTTGCCCCGTGCCCCAGACGCACTAACCCGTCCACGCCTCTGCCCATCGCCGAGCCTGGCGCGGCGGGCAGGCGCAAAAATCGTGAATCCACGTCCTCGTGGTGTAGTGGTTATCATACTCTCTTAGGGTCTTGCTATGGGAGTGGCCCCGCGTTCGAATCGCGGCGAGGACCGGCAGCCTTCAATGGCTGGTGCTTTTGGTTTTGCACTATTGGAAGGGGAGGGTTGGAGAGTTGTGCACATGTGCATTGAGTGGAATGATTGTGGATGGACGGACGGATGTGGATTTGGAGGCGTCCGTGTCTGCCATGGCGGGCCGGATGCAACTGTGTCGGACTCGGACTTGGTGCATGTTGATCCATGTGCACACTCATTTCGAGCTTGTCGGAGAATGCAGAGCTTATCCCGTGGCATGAATGGCCGGAGAAATCTAGACTCAAGCAGATGACTTCACGTCATGTGGCGCTCGATCGCTACGCTACTTGTGCCACAGCCCTGCACTCCTCATGTCGCCCGCAACAAGGTTCGGTTCGTGACATTGATTATACTTCTGCGATGTCATGACTATGTACAACTAGACTACGCCCCCCCCCAGCACATACTCGGTCCACTGGTCGTCCTCCTCTGCCAGCGCCGGCCCCGCTATCCGGCCCCTCAACAGCCCGCCCTCCTCCCTCCCGCGCTCCATCGCCTCCTGCGCCCGCCGCAGCGGGGCAAGGGCGAGTACCTCGGCCAGCGTCATCCGCTGCGCCGGGTTGGACGCCATCATGTGTTGGATCGTCGTGATGAGCTCCGCAGAGATCACTGGTGTTGGCGGCTCGCCCGGCACCGCGTCCGGCTTGGCTCCGCCACGGATCGCGTACTGGCCATCGAGGTCGGAAAAGTCGTCGTGCCGCAGCTTGATCCAGGCTTCGCCGTTGGACGGGAGTTCGACGCTAAGCGCCGCCTCGAGCGTCATGATACCGAGCGAGAAGACGTCTGCGGGCGGGGCCGGGGGCACGTCATTGAGCGCCTCCGGGCAAAGGTACTCGCGGTCACCCTCGTGGTCCGACACGGGGCTTGGGCCGAGGCTCCTGTCGCTGTCGCTGCTGATGATACCCAGCTCGCCGTGACCGACGTCGCTGCTGACCTGCGGCGCGATGGCGAACACGCTGAGGCCAAAGTCGGCCACCTTGAGGCTCCCGTCGGTCGTAATGAGAATGTTGGACGGCTTGAAGTCGAGGTGCAGCACATTCTGGGAGTGGATGTGGTGCAGTGCCGAGGTGAGCTCCGCGAGCATCTTCCACACGCGCCCCTCCTCCAGCCCGCCAAACTCGGACACGGATAAGAGGAAGTGCGCAAGGTCGCCGCATGGGGCCAACTCGGTGCGAATGTGGAGGCGGCCAGCCTCCTCCCACGAGTCGGCGAGCCGCAAGATGTTTGGGTGCTCCTCCCTGCCGACAGCGCGGAGGATGGCGACCTCTTCGAGCTGCCGCTGGCGGTCTCTGAAACCGCTGTACGGCTTGCCCTTCTTGACCGCCCACAGGGTGCCGTCGGCCTTGGAACGGACCTTCCAGACGGACGAGAACTCGCCCTGGCCGAGAGCTTGAACGGTTGCAAAGTCTCGCTCATAGCGGCCCATCCCGGCCTCTCGTGCCTCCCTCGGGATGTACGTGTCGCCAATGTGCGACTCGGATACTGGCGTGGCAGGCATCCCGCCGTGTGCCCGGAAGCTTGTCGCGAGCATGGGGTTGGAAGCACGCGGCACAGGCCTACCTCCCGACAAGGTACGGACGCGTCCCGGCATAAGCGGAGACGCCGTGGGCGAGATGTCAACCGACGTGACAGACGCCATCGACAGGCGGCGCACGAATGGGTATCTTGTGGATGCCGGCGTGGGAGAAGGAGTCGTTATCCCATGCTTTGTGTGGACTTTAAGGTTAGCCGTGGGGCACCGAGTGGGAGTTCCTGGTGCCAACTCACTCGACGCAAGCGGGACGTTCTTGGTTGGTGTCGCAGGCGAGGGCATCTCGCCGTCGCTGGCACCCGAGCCGAACAGGGAGCTGCCCTTGCGTCTAAGCCCTCGCGACCCTCCTATTGACGAGGCAGTCGACGACATCCTCGCATGACCCCGGTTCCGCCGGCTCACGGGCGACGTCATGATGTCCGATGTCGTCGACGAAACGCGACGGTGGTGCGATCCCAACGACCGGCGGAAGGCCGAGCGCATCGGCCTGAGGGGGCTCATGTCTTCCTGGTCGGTGTCCTCCAGCTCGAACTCTTGCGACAGCTCCTCGCGCGAGTCATTGTCGCCGTCGCGGATGTCGCGCGGCGTTGATAAGCCGGTCAGAGCGTTGGCAAGGAAGGAGCGTGCCGGCCGCTGGTCGGTGCGCGGGGCAGCCTTTGGCATGGGGCTCCACTTGGGTGTGCTGGGCTTGAGGACAGGGAGAGATGCCCTTGGCCTGTGCTTCTCGCCCCGTTTCTTGTTGATCCCCGAGGACTCGAACGCCGCTGGTGACGGCTTGTCGTCACCAAAGAAGCGGAGGCGACTCAATGGCGTGCCCTTGACGGTAGGTACCTCAGGCATCGTGGCCCTTTTCGGCAATCGGGGTCTCGCAGTGATGAAGGGGTCTCCGCGCTTGGGCGGTGTGGAGTGGTGCGTGCCCTCGGTGGCGCCAGGGAAGCTGAGCTTGTCGGAGAACTCCTTCATGGGGTGGTGGACAGGTCTGGGTGGGAGCGAGGCGTTGGAGCGTCTGGAAGAGCGAGAGGGGGTCGAGTCGATCTCGTTTGCCTCTGATGACAGTGGCGAACTGGAGGTATGGTGGTGGGTCATCTCGCTCTGAGTCTCGCGACTCGCGTTGCACTGGGCGAACGAAAACGCAGATGGGTCCGAAGGGTGTGTGGGCTCGGACGTGCGGCGCGGAAGGGAGTCGGGGTGAGGGATCGACAGATGACCGCCATCAAGTCGCTCCGTGCCCACATGGCCGCCGCGCCCTCCCCTCCTCATCGATGCCGTCACCCCAGCATTTCTGGTCGGGGACTCGATCGGCTCGTTCTCGAGTGCAGCCGTCGACGACGCCGAGTCAACACGGGATAACGGCAAGGGCAAGAATGGTGAAAGGGGTCGACTGCCTGTTGGGGAAGGCGCTATCGACTTGCCGAAAAGAGGAGACGTAGGTCCGGGCGAAGACTGGAAGAGACGCGTCTGCCGAAACTGGTCGGTCTGACGCGCCGAACCACTGTACAAGGGTCGGTTGACCTGGAGGGTGGCGTCGCTGTCGGGGTAGTTTAGGTTGGCGGTGTCCCAGACGTTGACAACGGACGGGCGGGAAGGTTGCTGTCCATGGCGCTCCGAGCTGAAAAGGGAAGAAACCGACGTGCATGACCCGGAGTCTTCGGCGTTCGAGTACCCCCTCCGGGACGACCCGCTCGAGACCTGCAGATCTGGCACTGCGTCGGTCTCCTCCCAGTCTGGCTGGGGACGGAGAGGAGGGAAGGTAGGCGACTCGAGTTCGTCACGGGCAAGGGCCGACTTGGCAAGGAATGGGGAGCCTAGGCCAGCGAGGGAGTGGTTGCCGGGCATAGGAGTTTTACTCGAACATCCCTGGTCGTAGATGGCGGTCAACGGTGCTGGTGTGTTGTGGCGGAGCATCCCTCCTGGAAGGCGATGTGGTGTGGTGGTAGGTGGCGGAGTGTCCACGGAAGGGGGGCAGCTGCTCGCTGGCGTGCGAGTCATGGCCTCGGGGCTAGTGTCGCTCACGAGCGGCGGTGTCGACCGCGTCTTGCCCAGAGACACATGGGACAACTTGTTTTGCAGTTGGGTCTGAGCCGTTAGCACATGTTTGTCACGCCTGGGAACTGGGGCGGAATGGGGAATGAATAGACTCCAAGTACGCACTAACGGGACCGACATGCCACGTTCGCGTGGGGGCGAGTCTTGCAGGTCGTACGCCCGGTAACCGCGCAACGGTGGCGAGGTCTGGGCGTGCAAGCCTGGGGCCGCGTCGTCCCACTCGGGGTTGGAGGTCGAGTCAGACTGCGATGCCGATACCCTGCCATGGTGATGGCGGTGGGGTCTGCGTCGGGGCTCGGCTGCCAGTGTCGAGGAAACCGACGACACGGAGGCAGCCGAGCTTGCGCGACTGATGGATGGTCTGGGCTGGGGGGAAGGTGTCGCTCGTTGGCGCTTTGGTTCGCGTGTGGATGGGCCCAAGTCGTTTGTGTTTGCGCGGCGGATGGTGGGAGTGGTGACACTTGGGGAGGAAGTGGATGGTGCCATGTTTTGGAACAAACGCATGTGGGAATGGGAGGGGCCGGCGCGAGTCGCTGGGCGACACCTAGAGCCAAAGGAAGGCGCCTTGGTGGGCGAGAGTGTGTATAGAGTCGGGTGTGTAGTGGAATGGGCGATGGCGTCGGGGATTGATGAGTGGCAATGTTTAATGGGAGGGTGATGAGAGGGAAGGTTGTGGAATGTCGCGCGATCGAGGCGGGGAGGGAGGGTGTGGGAGGGATCGAGTGATGGGCGATGGGGTGCGAGCGGGAGGGCGAGGGGTGAGGGGGCGTGCGTGTCTTGTTTATGTGTGTGTGCCAGAGTTGATCTCGTGATGGGGAGTGATGATTGATGATGACGAGACGAGATGGATGATGGATTATAGAGAGATGGAGAGATGGAGAGATGGAGAGATGGAGAGATGGAGAGAGAGAGAGATGGATCGATAGAGACGAGAAGAGTGCGGAGAGATGAGAGATGTCGGAGTAGGAGAGTGTTGAATTGATTCAGAACCAACCTAGACTGTATACAGAGAGACGCGCGCGTGTGGTGGGTGTGGTGTGGGTGGTGGTGTGTGTGGGGTGGGGTGTCAACCTCGACTAAGGTTCAACTCGGGTACCCACTCGGGGCGCGGGGGCGCAAGGGGTACAAAGGGTCACACCCTACCCAAAGGTAAGACATTAGAAAGAGCTGCTTACACCATGTCTTTGAATCTCATTAACAATCCATTGTGTGTGGTGGGCGCGTGTTGTGTGCGTGTGTTTGGTCCAAAACGAACCGTGCGCTCTTCCAGGGAATCCCCCTGCGGAGGGGTTGACGCGTGCACCACTCATCTCAGGCGCGACGTCTCTTCAGGGCCCCCGACCCTTCCGTGCCTTAAAAACAACATCCCCATGTTCAACCCCTCTTGCACCCTGAATTCTCGGAAAGGCAAAATGCCAGATCTGGGATTGCCACGAGGGCAGGGTCACACTAAAGGGGCAAGAGCGCCTTCTCAGGGTAACGCTACAGAAGGGATGCAGGGTTCTCACAGCTGCGGATTGGGTGGAGGGTGGTGGGCCAAGTTGGGTGGGAGAAGCAACAGCGAGCGCGTCGAGCGACCTGCAGTTTGTGAGCGCAGCACGGGCATAGGCTCATTGGGAAGTAGGGCCTGCGAACGAGGGGAGCAGCCCAGACTGGGAAGGGGACTGGCGTCTTGGCGGGTGGGTGTCCGGTCACGTCGCCCACAGCTTGGGAAGAGATGCAGATGCAGGGTGGTGTGTGTTCCTGGAAAGCTTCCAAACATCCTTTTGCCACCCAAACGCAAAACAAGCGGGGGTATTTTCGTGTCCACAGGGATCATTACATAATCATTATTGAAGAATGCGTCTGACTTCTTTTGCGCAAGACATTAAAGCCCGCAACGCCAGCTAATGGGGAGGATGAAACAAGATATGGGCGGGTGGAGGGTGTGTGGCATGGTGGGGTGGAGGTAGCTCTAGCGAGTTGCGCTAGTTGCGCTGTAAGCGGCGGCGCGAGTCACATCGACTTTGCGACCGCAGTAGGTGGCAAACGCCACCGACTGGAGAGTAGAAGAGACGAGTGGCGGTATACACGTCACCTCTGGTGTACACTGCTTGAATAATTGAATGACTGACGGCCTCTTTTTCTCGCTGGAGATGGGCGATTACCGAAAGGAGGTGCTGGGGGAGTGAGATTAGTAAGGCCTCATTCGAGAATTCGAGCGCTGTGCTGGTGCTGGGCCAGAGGTCTGGGTGGGGGAAAGAGGGTGGCCATGGGCTGACGATCTGACGACGAGGGCAGCAGCCACACAGGCCTTGGGAAGGGAGTGGACGAGGCCGATTAGAACTTTGTAATGCGATTAACTGCCTGCATTAAGGCCTTCTAATGTGATTAATTGGGGGGACGAGACAAGATGACCTCATGCCGACTGTTTTGCTTGAGCCTTGCTTGAGCCACCTAAAATGCACTCCCCACCCCCCCACCACACAACTCCTCTTACCATCAACACTCTCTCCCACAAAACCACAACAACAACAACTCTTGTCGAGCACCGAGTCGCTCTCCCTTCTCCCCGCTCGCACTGTCTACACATCTGTCCAAACCGCTGTAAGCGAGCAGAGCCCAGGCCGCCTCTACCCTAAGGCAAGTCTACGCGCAAACGTGTGGCAACAAACCTTGCCTTGTTCTCTCATCTGACTCGCAGCCTTTCTCAATCAACCACTCTTCAACCACTCCAAACATGCCGCCGCGCTGTAAGTCCAAGCACCCTCGCCATAGAACCACCGCTGACCCCAGCGTCGTCGCGCATCTCGTCGAAGCCCGCTTCGGCTCCGGCTTCAAAGCCCGCCTCGAAGAAGGCGACGCCCAAGCCCGCTGCGAAGCCCAAGTCGTCGTCCAAGGACAAGCAGGACGACAAGAAGGAGGCCGCTAAGCCTTCAACCTCCAAGGCTAAGCCTGCTCCCAAGGCTAAGCCCGCTCCCAAGGCTAAGCCCGCTCCCAAGGCCAAGCCCGCCCCCAAGGCCCAGCCTGCTCCCAAGGGCAAGCCCGCTCCCAAGAAGGCCTCCCCCCCAGCCGAGGAGGAGGACGAGGAGATGGACGTGGACGAGGCTGAGGACGAGCCCGCTCCCGCTTCCTCCCCCAAGGCCAACGGCAAGAAGAGGGTCGCCTCCGCTTCGCCGGTCAAGGAGCTCGTCCCGAACAAGAAGCGCCGCATCGGTGCCATCATCAACCCGATCGCCAAGCCCGTTGCCGAGGGTCTTGACGTCTTCGTGTGGGGAACTGGCGACAACGGCCAGTTTGGTGAGGGCCCCGACGAGCTCGACGAGAAGCCCCGCCCCCAGCTCCAGAAATGGTATGTGACGTGTATGTTCGTCCGACGCTGATTGCAGGTTCAAGGCGAAGCGTCAGCTCGGTGAGCTTGGCTCCGCGCCTGGTGTTGGTGGCATCGCGACCATCGCCGCTGGTGGCATGCACAACCTCGCCGTCGATGAGCGTGGCCAGTTCCGCTCGTGGGGCGTCAACGACAGTTCCTCGCTGGGTCGCGAGACCAGGAACGTCCCCGACCCCAACAACCCTGGCGAAATGATCCCCTTCGACCTTCTCGAGACTCAGCCCCTCATCGTCGAGTACCTCCAGACCATTGGATTCCGCGCCGTGAAGGTCGCCGCTGGCGACAGCATTTCTGTGGCGCTCAGCGACCACGGTGACCTGCGTGCCTGGGGATCATTCCGCGTGAGTAGACATCAAGGTGACCATACACTGACAGTAGAACAACGAGGGTGCCCTGGGCTTTGACGGGGTGGTTGGGCACGAGAAGTGCCAGCTCAAGCCCTTCGAGCTTCCCAGTCTCAAGTCCGTCGAGTTTGCCGATGTCGTCTGCGGCTCCGACCACGTCCTGGCTCTGACCACGGACGGCTGTGTTTACATCTGGGGCAACTCTCAGCAGGGCCAGCTCGGACGCCGGGTGACTCCGCGCCACCCCATCAACGGTCTCGAGCCCGAGCGCCTGGGCATCCGCAACATTGTCGTTATTGGGGCGAGCGCCTACAACTCGTATGTTGTCGACAAGAACGGCAAGGTCTTTGTGTGGGGCCTCAACACGTTCAAGCAGTGCGGGCTCAGGGGCCCCATGGCCAACGAGGACATCATCTCTACCCCGACCGAGATCAAGAGCCTCTCCCCGGCCCAGAACAACGGCGCGCGTGTCATCCAGATCACTGGCGGCGAGCACCACTCCCTCTTCCTCTTCGACGACGGCTCCGTCTGGGGCTGCGGCCGCACCGACGGCGCGGAGCTTGGTATCTGCGAGGACCACCCCGCGCACGAGGGCCTCAATGCGCGCAAGGAGGAGATCCGGGTTGAGAAGCAGGCCGTTGTCGACGCTTGCGCTGCCTCGAACGACAAGATCCAGAACGACCCCGCCGCCTCCAAGGAGGAGAAGGAGGCGTCCGCCTACGAGCTCGCCGGCGCCGAGGCGTCTCTCAGGGCCCCGTCGAACCAGTATGTCCCGGAGCCGATTCGTGTAAGTTGTTCTTCTTCTCGCTTGGTTCCAACGCTGACTCCAGATCTGCTTCCCCGTGAGCCCCAAGGAGTACGGCGACGTCCCCGAGCTCGACGACTACACCGAGGACGTCGTCAACCCTATCGCCCAGATCTCGTGCGGCCCGCACTTCAACGTCGCCGTCTCGCGCTCCGGCTGGGTCTACACCTGGGGCCAAGGCCCTGGCGCTGAGCTGGGGTTGGGCTCGGCGGAGAACGCCCCGGTCCCGACCCTGTGCCGCTCGAAGCAGCTCGCGCCATACGACGCCGTCACGGCCGGCGCGGGTGGCCAGCACGTCCTCCTCCTCGCCAAGAAGCGCGACGGCGAGGACGACGAGTGAATTGTAGTAGATTAGTATCGTTATATAGACCTGATACCTGGGTATGCAATGTGCCGTGGCCATGAACATGCTGGCGCGGGGTTGTGACCCACCTGTGGTGCTGCTCGACTGACAATCTCGTCTCCTGCATTGCAGAGGGAGGCGGCCATGGCGCAGTTGAATGGGAGCTCGCCATGTCGCACCTGGCAAGGAGACTGACACGATGGTGAGGATGAGCCATCTGCCTCAACAATGAACGCAACGTCGAGCATCCTCACAACTGTGGTGGGCTGCGTATCTCACACTCGACCGCACTACGTTCGCCCACCCCGGGCTTCGTCGGGCCGCATGCCAACCTTACTCAGCACCGCACCTCGCCAAACAGTCATCCGCAGGTGCGTCGGGTTGTCTCTGAGCGCGCAGACGCCGCGCGCGACTGCTGCCCCGACCCGCCGCATTTCCGGTATTGCGGAGCCCTGATCACGAGGAGCCCTGATCATCGCCCGCCGTGCGTACGGACTGCGCATCATCATCCGAGCATCCCGAGACGAGACACACCCCCCACCATCACCAGCACCACCCACCCACACAATGGATCTCGGCAGCCCATGCATGCCGCAGTACATCAATGCATGCCCCGCCTCGCTTGCTATTGTGCACATGTCGGGACACGTCTGTCTCACTTGTGCGCATGTTGGTAAGCTGGCAAACGGACAACGCTGCCACGCGCAGACGCCAAGCCCCATTTCCGGGATTCCGCGTTGGCGGCGCCACGTCCGCGCCAGAAGGACGTCCATGTAGTCCGAGCGCGCAGCCTGCTGCCCCGTGTCGCCGGCAGGCCCCCGGATGTCCCCCGAACCCTTAGCGCTCCGGTTCCCCGACATTACGCGATCCCCAGCTGAGCAATCCGGGTAATGTGCTGCGCTCGATCACCCGGCCCGACTAGCTCGATATAAGTCATAAGTGGGCTCGTTGGAGTCCCACTGCCCACTACCCCGCCCCACCCCACACACAACCATGGCCGCCTCCTTCCGCCAGCTCGCGGGCATCCCGCCCTCCACCGCCTCCGTGGCCGACTCGGTGCTGCTCATCGTCGACGCGCAGGGCGAGTACGCCGACGGGCACCTCAAGATCACGAACATTGCGCGCTCGCGCCCCGCCCTCCAAAAGCTGTACGAGCGCTACCGCGACGCCGGGGGACACGTGGTGCACATTGTGCACGAGGTGAGTAGTCCGAGGCCAAGGGCTCGAGCAGCTCGAGCAGCTTGGTGGAATTGGTGGGCGATGACATTCCGGGGCGGGGAAGTGTCTCGGGTGGGCGGTAATTAAGTGCCGCACGTGAGCCCGACGTCACTCGCAATGTGTTGCCCGCCAGCGCCCTGCCTGATTGCCCGCTAGCCTTGCCTCCTGCCGCTAACCCCAGGTCGCCGAGGGCACGCCCGTCTTCACGCCCGGCACGGCGCTCGCCGCCGAGTTCCCCGAGCTGCAGCCGGCGGCGGGGGCGGCCAACGAGCCGGTCGTGAAGAAAAAGTTCCCCGGCAGCTTCTGCCAGACCGAGCTGCACGACGTGCTGCAGAAGACGGGCAAGAACAAGGTCGTCATCGTCGGGTACATGGCGCATGTGTGTGTCTCCACCACCGCGCGCGAGGCCAGCCAGCACGGGTACGACGTGCTCATCGCCAAGGACGCGATCGGGGACCGCGACATCCCCGGCGCGAGCGGGGACGAGGTTACCGAGATGGTGTGCCATGAGCTCGGGGACGCGTTTGGCACCATCATCACCTCGGCCGACGTGCAGTAGACGTTGTAGTTAATGGAGGTATGAAGAGTGGTTGTGAGATGTTGTGCGCCGATTGAATCCGCCTCCTCCCGCTCACACACGCTCACTCACGCTCACTCGCTCCGCTCGCTCGCAACTCGCCGCCCGTTCGCTACTCGTCGCTACTCGTCGCTACCACAGTCCTGCATCCACAGATCATCCACAGATCAGACAACTACGCATACTTAGAAGACCTTCTCCTGCATCTCGATGCCCTCCTCGGCCTCGAGGCGGTCGCGGAAGAGCTTGGCGGTGGGCTCGTCGTAAGGAGCGTGGACACCGGGCGCCTTGAGCGCACCCTCGAGGATGAGCTGGACGGCAAGACCGCAGGGGACGCCGACGAGCTTGGCCATGGCCGAGGGCCCGCCGTGGCGGTCGCCGTAGGCCTCGAGCGAGGCGACGACCGTCTCCTCGCGGCCGTCCTTGCGGATGACCTCGAAGGTGTGCTGAAGGAGCACGAGGTCGACCTCGCCCTCCTGGAACTGGCACTTGGTCTCGAGGAGCGCCGAGAGGGTGCGCATGAGCGTGCCCTTGGGGTTGACGGGCTCGTTGG
This sequence comes from Cutaneotrichosporon sp. PK4640, assembly GCA_023630115.1. Lineage (NCBI taxonomy): Eukaryota > Fungi > Basidiomycota > Tremellomycetes > Trichosporonales > Trichosporonaceae > Cutaneotrichosporon > Cutaneotrichosporon sp. PK4640. Next base: position 41,755 of record JAMALN010000176.1, read on the forward strand.
CGTCGAGCATGCCGAGCGAAGTGTACTTCTGGAGGATGATCTTGGCCTGGTCCTTGGGGACCGAGGGGAGGGCCTGGATCTTGGCGGCGACGTCGGCCTGGTCGGCCTTGACGCCGAGGAGCTTGGCGGTGAGCTCGAGCCACGAGAGCTTGGCGGCGCCGGCGGCGAGGTAGTCCTTCTGCTCGTCGTCGAGGAGGCCGAGGTCGTCCCAGCCCATGACGACCTCGCAGAAGCCGCCGTAGCGCATGGTGCCGCGGATGAGGTTCTCGCACTCGGGGATGCCGTAGAACTCGCGGAAGACGGTCGAGTCACGGTTGGGGTACGCGACGAGGTTGTACGCGGGGGTGAAGTAGTAGGGCTTGGCGAACTGCATGAGCTCCTTGCCGCCGCCGACCTGGGCGTCCTTGCCGTCCTTGAGGAACTTGCCCGTGTTCTTGAGGGCCATGAGGACACCGACGGGCGACCACGAGAACTTGTAGCCGAGGGCGTTGTCCGACGCCGCGGGCTCGGTCAGGCCACCGCAGTACGAGTAGAACGACTTGATCTTGCCGCCCTCGCGGTGGATCTGGTCGATGATCTTGACGGCGTAGAGGTGGTCAACTCCGGGGTCGAGACCGATCTCGTTGAAGCAGATGAGGCCGGCGTCCTTGAACTGCTGGTCGAGCTCGCGCATCTGGGGGTTGATGTACGAGGTGGTGACGACGTGGGCCTTCTCGGCGAGCGCGGCCTCCATGACCGAGCGGTGGAGGGTGTAGGGAACGAGCGAGACGACGACGTCGTGGCCCTTGACGGCGTTGCGGAGCGCCTCGGCGGACGAGACGTCGACCGAGACGGCGGTGGCGTTCTCGAGGCCCTGGGCGAGGCCCTCGGCGGTGGCGAGGGTGCGGCAGGCGATGGTGAGCTGGTGGCCGTGCTCGGTGATGTACTTGGCGGCGGGGGCGGCAACAAGACCCGAGCCGAGGAGGAGGACCTTCTTGCCCGAGGCCTCGCCCGAAGCGGCACCAGGGCGGACACCGCCGAACACGGGGAGGATGTTCTTGTTGTCCTGGATCATGGCGCGGCCAAACTCGGGGAGGACAAAGGCAGCCTTGTGGACCTCCGAGTTGTAGTACTTGCAGTCGGGGACCTCGCGGAGGGGCTTGTTCATCTCGCGGGTAGGCTCCTTGGAGCAGACGAGGAAGCCCATCGAGCCCGAGGGGTAGGTGGGGATGGTCGAGGTGGCGTACTCGGCGACGGCAAAGATCTTCTTGGTCGTCTCACGGAGCTCCTGGATGAGGGGGAGGTGGAGCCAGATCGACTCGCCCTGGGTCGACATGTGGCCGCCGTCCTTGAGCGCGTCGTGGAGGAGCGAGAAGTAGGGGGCCTCGAAGAGGGCGGCGGCGGGGCCGACGGGGTCCGACGAGTCGGTGATGACGACGTCGTACTCGTTCTTGTGCTCGGGGAGGAACTTGAAGCCGTCGCCGATAAAGACCTCGACGCGCGGGTCGTCGTAGCACTTCGAGAGAGTGGGGAGGAACTGCTTCGAGACGCGGATGACGGCCTCGTCAATGTCGCAGAGGGTCACCTTCTTGACGCTCTTGTGCTTGAGCGCCTCGCGGATGACACCGCCGTCACCACCGCCGATGACGAGCACGTGCTCGGGGTTGGGGTGCGAGCACATGGGCAGGTGGGTGATCATCTCCTGGTACCTGGGGTGAGCGCGGCGCGGCAGAGGGCACGCACGAGAACTCGTCGCGCTCGGTGACCTGGATGGCGCCGTCGAGGACGAGGACGTTGCCGTAGGTCTCGGACTCGAAGACGAGGACGTCCTGGGGTCAGCCGGAGCTCCGAGGCGTCTTCCGCTGTTTGCCGAGGAGCAAACACCACCGCCGACTCACCTGGAAGAGCGACTTCTCGTGGTGGAGGATCTGCTTGACCCTGCTGTCAGCGTGTGCGGGGTACGCGGCGTGCGGCGCTCGGCGCCGTCCTGGCGACTCACTTGAGAGTCATGGCCTGACCTAGTCCGTTAGCGTGTGCTTGCCCACCCGCGCCGACAACTCACCAGGCCACTGGGGCGAGATCTCGCGGAACCAGCCGTCTGCAGTCAGTATCGCTTCTCGACGGAGCATACGCACCAACGATGGAGGGGTGAGTCTTCGGCGCCATTTTGAGTGTGGTGGAAAAGAGGGAAGAGAGAAGACGCATGACTCTGGAGAGTTGTACTAATAAATCTTTGGCCCTGACCGCATCCACAAAGGTGGGTGCATTCCAAAATGCCGGGGCGGCGCTCTCACGCTCCCACCGCTCCCTCGGCTACCCCCGACGCCCGCCCATTCCCGTTATCTGCGTCTGCATCGCCCTAGCCCTACAGCAGCTGCGCGTTAGGCGAGGCGAGTCGATGCTTGTGCAATTGTCGATGGTGGAGTCGAGGGGCTGATTGGCTAGCGGGGGCAGATTGCGGATCGCACTTCCTTTCAGGCTAAACACCTCCACCTCCGCGCTTGACGCCGAGCCAGCGGCGAGCGGGGCTGGGGGCACGGCGTGCGCGCCCGTCGGGGCGGCGTGCACGCGCTCGGCCCTGCATCGACTGCTCTCTGCATGTCCGAGGACGTTGGACGGCGCCGAGCGGGGACGGAGGTCGAGGAAATGGGGGATCGAGTTCCTCGGAAAAGGTTTCCGGAGCGTTGTGTTTCTCATTTAAGAGTGTTGGTGTGTGTGGGGCGTTCGATTCTGTGATATGCGGACGATCATGTGCGAGTAGAGAAGCCTGTGTGTTTGTCAGCAGGTGTGAGTGTCAGCTGAGGTGACGAGCAGAATGGGCTTGTCGAGCCGACGAGGCCAAGCAGCGACGAGGACGGGTACGGCTGGGCAACACGTCTAATCCCCCCTCGTGTTCAGTTTCGAGCACACCAGCAGCGTCACCCCAGGTGAGGTGGATCCTCCAGGCTGAACTCAAGCTCGGCGCTGCACCATAGGTGACTACCAGCAACCCAGTGGGATCGGTGCATCGGTGAACGGGCCGATCGGAGCCGAGATACGACTCGGCGATCAGCACCTCCTCGTCTTGACCACAACGTCACCTTGACCACAACGGCACTCACTACTCACCCTACTCACTCCAGATGGACAACGACACCTGGCAGACCTACCTCCGCGGCACCCTCCACACCCAGACTTCACAGTGACGCGCCTAACCGGCGGCGTCGTGAACTCGACCGTGCGCGTGGTGCTGCCCTCCCCTCTCTCCCCCCTCCCAACCTCCCCACCCGCCACCTCCTTCGTGCTGAAGCACGCGGCCCCGCACCTCGCGTGCGACCCGACCACGCCGATGCCGCTGTTCCGGCAGACGATTGAGGCGCGCGCCCTCGCCCACCTCGCCACCGGCCCCCTCCTCTCCACCCTCCGGTCGACCAACACCGTCGTCCCCGAGCTCGTGTGGCACGACGAGCCCGCCCACGTCCTCTGGCTCAGCGACCTCGGCGACCGCCCAACTCTCACCGCGTACCTCGAGGGCGCGACCTCCCCAATCTCGCCCGAAGACCTCGGCGCAGCCGTCGGGCGCGCCCTCGCGGCCCTCCACATCGCGGGGCTCGACCCGCCCCCCTCCCTCGTGCAGCGCTTCACGCCCCCCGAAGCGTCGACCGTGCCGGCGTACCTCGCCCGCGTCGCCCGCTCGGCCATGGAGGAGGGAGGCTATCCCGACGCCGCAGTGCTGTCCCGCCGTATTGGGATGGGGCTGAACAACCCCGGCGGGCAGCGGATATGGGGCATGGCGGACGTGTGGCCCGGCTCCGTGCTCCTCCCTTCTGCCGCCTCGCAGCTCGCCCTCGTGGACTGGGAGTTTCCGGGCGTCCACCACCCCGGCGCCGAGGTGGGCATGCTGCTCGCGCACGTGCTCGTGCACGCCGCCGCGGGGCGGGCGCGGGCGCGCCCGCTCGCCGAGGCCCTTCTGGCCGCTTACACCCCCCTCTTTGTGGAAGGGGGCGGAGAGATCGCGCGGGCGTTTGTGCGCGAGGCGCTGTGCGCGTACGGGCGGGAGGTGGTGGTCGCGCCCGCGTTCTGGGGCGACGGGCTGGACGAGGGGGTCAAGGCCGGCCTCGTGGCGGAGGGCGTGGCGGTGCTGCGCGCGGTCGGGGAGGGCGAGGACGAGATGAGGCTCCGCGGGCTGCGCGCCGCGCGCTTCCTCGCGCCGCTGCTGAGCCTTATAGATCCATAGGTACTATACACTGTCTGCCACTATTGCCACATCCGCTGCTACTACACTATCGCGATCTTTGGTGTCCTGCTCGCTCCGCTCGCTCGCCCGCTCGCTACGCGCGCACGCCGACGAGCCGCATGATCTCGGGCGTCTCCTGCACGTCGCGGACGGGGCGCGTGCGGTCCGCGGGGTCGGGCGTGCCGTCCGGCCGCACGGGCTTCATCCCGTTCACGCGCCGTGCGGGCACGACGTTCATGTACGGCCAGTGCGTCGTGCCCTCGCGGTTGCGGAAAATCGCGAGCTTGTCCGCGAGCGCGTCCGCGTCCATCTTGTCGCGCGGGCAGTAGCACACGTAGCTCACGAAGCGGGTCTGCGTGCCCGTCGGCGAGCGGTTCCAGTGCACGGTGCGGGAGTCCCACAGAATCAGGTCGCCCTCGCCCGCGCACACCTTGACGACCTCGGCGCCGTGCGCCTTGTACCACTCAAAGTCGGCCATGGGGTAGCGGTAGCTGTTCTCCTTCTCGCCCATGTCGGCCTCGGGCCGGAAGCCGCCGATCGCCGCAAAGTGGTCCGCGTGCATCAGGTGCGAGCCCTTGAGGACGCAGAGGCCGCCGTCGTCGGGCCCGTTCGGCGCCATGTTCGCGATCCCCTGGTACAGCTCGAAGCGGTCGATGCGGCGCGGGTTCTGGTCGATGTGCGGCCACTCGGGCGTCGGCTCAATGTCCGTGCGCCCGCTGTCCGCGTTGATCGGGATCGTCGTGTTCATGCCGTCAAACGACGCGATCAGGTCGTCGGTGCCCCAGATCTGCGAAAAGACCTTGAGGATGCCCGGGTTCGTGCGGATGCGCCACACAAAGTCCTCGTGGTTGACCGCGTAGCGGTTGTACAGGCCGCCACTGATGTCAGCCAGGTTCCAGCGAACGAGCAGGGCGGGTGTGGCAGTTGGCGGAGAATATGGACTCGCCACAAAGTCACTCACGTAGGCCCCCACGGCAGGTGCGCCTCGTCCCACGTACTCCGGTCGTCGCGCTTGAAGCCGTACGGGAAGCCCTCCAGCCAGCTGAGTGCGGCCTCGCGGAACGCCGCGCACTCCTCCTTCGGGATGACGTTGGGCACGACGACGTACCCGTCGCGCTCGAGGTCGAGTAGGAACTGGGGCTTGGTCATGGTAGTGGGCTGTGATGGGGGGGAGTTGGGCGTCCTCCCCGCACCCCCGGCCTTATGTATCACGCTCGGCGCTCCAACAAACCAGCAGCGAACCGGCATGTGGTGCGTCGGGGCGCGGGGCAACGACGGGGTATTGGCGGGGCGCCGGCGAATCCTCGGATGCTGCTGTGCCTGTGTTCCTGAGGGTTACCCGCTGCTGATCGGCAGAAAACGCCGTTCAGCAATACGCCGCTCGCTGCGTACGCTGGTCCGAGGATTATCCGCTACCGCTTGGCGTCGTCCTTGACGGCATCTGACGGTCCTCCACACCACGATGTCACCACAATGCCGGAGCACCGCAGCGCACCCCGCCTCATGCACCTCGTGACTACCCACTGCCACCTCGTGCACCGGCGCCCGTTGCCGCCGGTGCGGAATGACGGCTTCGACTTCGATCGCTTCGATAGAAGACGCCGTTGGTCTCTGACGGCCAGATTGTCGCGGACTTTTGACTTGTTGACATGCGGTTCTCGCCGCCGCTCCACCACCTCGATCGTGGCACTCACGGGCCCCGTCGGATTACAACCATGCATAGTCATAGCGTGAACAAACCCAATCCATCTACTGCTTGCCTACTCGCCCCACCCACGCAAGGAACGAGTAGACGTGCTTCTTGCTGATCACATGCTCGCCGAGACGGTCGGCGGCGTCGCCCGCGCTCTCGTCCATGTCGACGTAGCTGAGAGCGTGCGAAAGCTCGGTGGCGAGGTTGGATGGTGGTGCGTCGGCAATCTGGCGCAGCGCCGCGTTTGCCGCCTTGGTCGGCGCGCTCTCGCTGAATCTCGCCGAGAGCAGGCGGTTCATCGACTCGTCGAGGTCCTGCAGCTGCTCGGCGTCGCCGTGGATCTCTATGCCCGCCAGGAACGAGAGCATGAGTAGCGCCACGCTCTCGATCGGCGACTCGGAGAGGCCCACCTCGTCGCGCCACTCGCAGAGCCATCCGAGCGAGCCAAGGATGTGCGCCGCCTCGGGCTTCTTGATCTTCTTGGTGAGCATGCGTGTGATGAGGATCTGGAACATGCGGTCGAGGATCGTCCGGCCCGTCACGTCGCGCACCACGTCCGAGAACTCGGACATCTCGCCCCACAGTGTGTCGAGGAGGGGTCTACCGGGCGACATCTTGCGAGCAGAGTCTGGTGCAATCGCCGCCTTTATCACTGCCTCGGCTATGCCATACACCTTTTGGAGGATAAAGTCGAGCGCGCTTTCTTGCAGGCGGTCGAGTTGCTTGACCATCTGGTGGTTGGGCGACAGCTGGAGGCGGAAGGTGTGTGCCATGGCAGCAGTGCACCAGAGCTGAGGGATCTCGCTCTGGCGGCGGACGCTGGACTGAGCCGCGGTGAGGAACTGGCCCGACATAATCTCGGGGATGTAGCGGCGCTTCGCGGCGTCGTACCATCTGATGACAGAGCCGAGCACAAGGCCGACACGCTTGGCAGAGTCAAAGTCGTTGGCAGCGTGGAGCAGGTGGTACACCAACTGCGCGATCGAGCTCGAGTCGGTCAAAGGGTTGCCCTTTATGTCGCGCAGTGCGCTCGCTGGTGGGTCCGAGTGGATGTTCGAGGTCGGGATCGACGAGGAAGTCGTCTCGTCGTAGTCGCCGAGGACGCTGTTGGTCACGCTGTACTGGCCCGAAGAGTCGAAGCTGTCGCGCGAGATGTCGGCAGATCGCATGTTGTCGATGACGACATTGTCGACGTCCACGCTTGGGTGCTCAAAGTTCTCCAGGAAGAACGACTCGGAGGACGATAGCCTGGCGTGCGAGAGGTCTCTCGTGTAACGCTGCTTGGGAGGGGTGACCGGCACCGTGGTGGGCGCAGTGCTGCACGAGACGACCGTATCGGGCGTGCGAGTGGACGGCCGACCACCGTCGACGTCGAGTTGCCCTGCCTCAACCTCTGGCGAGCCGTCGGGCTGGGCCGCGACCACCACGGCGGGTACTCCGTTGGGCTGGGCCTCCACCGCTTCGACCGCTTTGGGAGCTGTGGCGACCTCCCGAGCCTCTTGGGCCTTTTGAGCTTCTCTCGCGGCACGCTCAGCAGCGGCCTTCTCAGCGGCAGCCTTCTCAGCAGCAGCCTTTTCGGCCGCCGCCTTCTCGGCAGCTGCTTTGGCCGCGGCGGCGGCGCGGGCCTCCTCGAGCTTGACCTTGAACTCCTTGCGGGCAAAGTGGCCTCGGGCGAGGGACTGGATGCGGATAGCCGCCCCACGCGTGGCGAGGAACGACCTGCGCGCAAGGCTCATCCTCGCGACTGTCTGGAACGACTTGATGGCCGCGAGCTGGGGCTCAAGCGCGTCCTGGATGCGCTGCATCGCCTGTGATCGGAAGAAGACGTGCTTGGCGCCGAGCTGGACACCCCTGCCGTCGGCGTCGGCGGCGAGCTCGTTCAGCCGCGCGACGACGGTCGGTAATTCGGCGTTGTCGAATCCCGACCCCAGGAGCAGCGCATAGAACGACATCTCCTCGCGTGGGATCTTGAGCGGGCCATGGGCGCGCGCGAATCGCGAGATGTGCGCGACACCGGTCGCCTCCATCTGCATCTGGACGCGCTCGTGCTCGAACAACCTGGGCATGGCCTTCTCGTTCGGCTTGATGCAGTGGACGTAGTGGACGTGGGTGCTGGCGAGCAAGGCGTCCAGCTTTTGAATCGACTGTCGGAAGGAGGTGACAACACTGGTGAAGGGATTTTGCCTCGTGTTGTTCGACGGGAGCTTGGACTCGACGAGGGTGCGGACGAACGCCTCGCCCTTGTCCAAGGCCTCGAGTAACTTGACGTCGACACGCTCCGAGTTGGCGGCGAGGAAGCCGCGCGAGTCGTACGCGACGGCGGCGGCGTAGTGCGCGACCTTGAACTCGTGCGCCGCTAATGCGCGCAGGAAGCCGTGGTGGTGGCTGCACTCGATCGCGACGTTGCGGGCAAAGCCCTCGTCGGTGACGTTCTTCATACCGAGACCGAGACGGCGCGTCTCGTCGTCCAGCAGGGACGAGATACCGGGCTGCGGAGGCTGACCGAGCTTGCCCGGCGTGCCGACCAGCAGTGGGAGGCAGGAGGGTAGTTGCGGCGGGCGGTCGACCTGGATACCCTCGGCGGCATACTGGTCCGCCTCGTGCTCGAGCATGTCCTGCGAGAGGTGGCACAGAAGCTGTTCGTTTGCCCAGTTGATGAGGAACTGGGCGAGCGAATTGCGTCCCTCAAAGCTCTCGAACCCGAAGATATCAACGAGCGATATGCACGGGTAGTCGGTAGATGGCGCGCCTAACGCAACGTTGATGCGCTCGACGATCCACTCGAAGAGCCAAACATAGAGCGAGCGTACGAGACCGTGGCGCGCGGCCTGGAGCTCGGCGCCCTCGCGCTGCTTGTTGAACACGTCCGAGCCGACCTTCATGGTGCGGTTTCTAATGGCCTCGCGGAGGTTGAACGCGTCGATGCCAAAGGCTTTCCCGGCCCCAACGTCGTCGCCCCTCATGAGGCAGTCTATTCCGCGCAGAACCTCCCAGATACGCCCTTGGGACTCGGTGTCGATGCCGACGTCAACGAGCGCCTTGCAGACGCTATCAAAGCGCTCGGACGTGCCCGTGGCGTCGTGCTGGCGGAGCGCGGTGATGATGTGGAAGGGGTTCTCGTCCGTCACTCGCCCACGCTCGAGAAGGAAGGTCGAGACCGAAGCGCCGACAGCACCTCCATTGGGGCCGAAGTGGATCTGCGTTGTCAGGCGTGGTTTGGGCTCGCACTCACGTTGACGACCTTGGCGTATCGAGACGAGTTGTGGTTACGGGCTGTTGGCGCGTTGCCGAACGCCTCTAGGACGGCCCCGGCGTTTGTCAACTTCTCCGAGAGTCCTTCCTCGGCCTGTCCTCGCGCAGCGAGGTAGTCGATGATGTGGTTACATGAGATGGTCTTGCCCGAGCCGCTGGATCGTCAGCGCAGTCGTACGAGATCCCTCACCTCTCGCCCGTAATGACAATGGTCTGGTTTCTCTTGTCGCCGGTTAACAGCGCCCGGTACGCGTTCTCGCCGACAGCGTAGACGTGTGGGGGCTGCTTTGGTGGCGACGTGTTGTGGAAGGATCGCTGAACCTGGTTTCCGTCTGCTGTTAGCACGAGTGGTGGGCCGCAACTCACAGAGCCCGGGCACGGTCTCGAATGGGTTGAGCGCGACCTGCTGTCAGCTGCATCCCGAACTTAAGCTCACGATAACCGCGCCGCAGTGCGTGTAGACCTGGTGCGCCTGATGGCAGGTGTACAGCGCCTCGGTGAGACTTTCTGCTCGTCAGCTCACCAGCCGGATCGGAGCTCACCGCTCGACTGGTCCTGCAGCGCAGCGAGGTCGTCCAGCACGTTGGCGACGGCAGTTGGAGGTAATGTGGCCATGATGGGTGAACAAGAAACAAGAGATGTGAAGGATTATGCAGAAGGATGCGTCACGGCGTGGGTGACGCGGCCCCTGTGATGCGAGGTGCGATGGGTCGGTGCGTCCGGCGTGATCGCGCGATGGGATGGGGTGCACCGCAACGTCCGTTGTGCCCGTTGTCCGTTGGGCGTGTGTGTCTGTCGGCGCGTCGAGTTATCTCGGCTCGGGTTGAGACATGCGCCTGTGTCCGGGGAAGGTGGGCGCCCCGCAGCTAGCGGGGAAGGGGAGCGAGGCCAGCTGCGGGTTGGCAAGACAGGGGCGTGGGGGAGTAGGGGGGCGTAGGCGCGGGGGCGTGGGTCGTGTCGTTGCTCGTGTCGTGGGCGTGGGGATAGGAGTTTAAGTGTTGACGAGGGGAGGAGTGGTGATGGGAATGGAGTGATGGGAGGATGAGATTGATTGTGATGGACGCGTTGTGTTGGTGTGTGTCTGTGTGGTTGCGGCGCACAGGAAACGTGCTTTCAAACTTGTTGCCCAGGTGGTGGTGCCAGGGCGTTATTCGAGTGCCTGGGGGCTTGAGATCGAGGGTCTTGAACGTTGGGCAGGCGTCGTATAGCTCGTAGATGTGTGTAAAAAGGTGGAGATGGAAGATGGAGTAAAGATGGAGTAGACGACGATGACTAGTCTGTGGTCGCGATGTGAGACGCGGTGATGGTCATCCCCCAGTTGGTCTAGAACGGGGCATCCGCGTTTCAATGGATGGACAGGTTTGTGCATTCAACGCGTCTCTTTAGTCTCTGCGCCGTGCTGTAATCCCAGCCTAATCCACCCTTTGGGTTTCCACCGTCAGACTTCAGACCCCCACCCAGGAACACCCTCAACCTTACGAGAGCCGTGTTTGCCTTTTCTCTCCCAGTCTCCTCTGCTCCCCCTCCTCACCCTCTTCGGCTCTCATCGTCGCATTCCACTCGATCCGCTCGCCACCCCATGCGTCCATCCTTGCGTCTCCTTGCGTCTCCTTGCGTCTCCTTGCGTCGCAGCATTGCTGGATTGAGTTTATACTAAAAACAGTGTGGCCCATCAGGGGCTGGATGCTGGGCGGGAGTGACAAGTTGGACGGGCTGGTCCGGAGGCGTTAGGGCCTACAATTGGAATCCCCCGTAGCTCCGTCCATCTACAATCACCCGCGGCGCTGCTCACTCGTGGAAGCGTGTGCCTGCGTTTCGGCCTGCCAACTGGGTAGGGGGAAGAGACGAGCTTTCTGCACGAGTGCGCGGCAGTAGCGGGGCAGAGAATGGGGCGATTGCAGATCAGTCCTAGTCCCTAGTCCCTCGACGTTCTCGTAAACCCCGAGGGATGCTAAAAGTACCAGATTCAGCCAACGCGTTTTGCTTCCGCTCGGCTGGCCACGTGAAGCCCGAGGCCACGCGATTGCCACGGGATCAAAGATGAAAGTGTCGATCCCACCCAAAGAACAGGTTCAGGGTAAAAGTGGGCGAAAGGGGGGAGTACAGGGTGTGGGGAAGCTACCCGTTCTCTCTCTCGCACTTTGATATCGTTCCCTGGAATGAAATAGGATCCATTACAGTCATGCTCTTAACTATGTCGACCTTTCTCTCTGTTGGCGTCGCCACACGCTCTCTGCATCTCTCTGCTCAACTTGACAGCGAGCCGACTCTGATGTGAGCCGACAACCTCGTCGTGGATCGGCGATGAGCGGCGGTGCCTGATGGGAAGATGGGATTTGCCGGCCCGTGTCGTCGTCAACCTTGATGGCTTTCGCTCCGAGCAACATGGCCACATGCTGATGCCATCTCATGTCAGCTCATGTATATGCCGTACTCGCACTGGTGCCTTGGCCCCAATGTCCCTCGTCTCCCATGCATCATGGCAATCGCCTGCGAGCTGCTTGGACGATGGCTGCGGTGTCTGCGGGCTGCGGGGCTGGCGTGCAAAGCGGTGGGTTTGGTTCCCGAAGCCAAGCCACCACACAGACCGCTTCCGCAACCCTGCTCAAACCAACTTTCGACGTTGACCTCTTGCCCAAGCTCGTCCTCGACCTCGACAACAACGCACAGCAACCTCACGACTGCACCGCAACCGCGACGGACAGTGCACATCTACCGCGTCGACCACAGGACCCGGCGAGATCGCGCCCCGCCCATCGCCGACCCGCCCACATCTGCACACTCGGTGCGCTCGTGTGCTCGGCGGCGCCACAGTGACACCCGACGGTCACGGCGCCTCGTGTCCTTGACACGGCAGTTCGGCAGGTGGCCTCCTCAAACAGGTGCAACGGGCGCAACAGGTCTCAGCCTAGCCTAGGCGCTGGGTGCACGCGCGACGGCCAGGCCACAATCTGCACACACCCACACCACCTCTGCTCGTCACATTCACGGCCGTCCTCGCCATCTCACCTTCACACTTCCCCTCGCGCTTCACGCTCCATTCCAGCGGGCTCGTCTTCGGCCGCTCGGTCCCCGTCACTCCTTGCTCCCTCCCTCCTCCCTCCTGCTTCCCTTTCGCCGGCCGCAACGCCCCTCTACTCCGCCCCCTTTCGGCCTTTGTGCTCACCATTCCACTCGTTCTCCAACCCACCATGCCCGAACGCTCAAAGCGCTTCTCCTCGCTCTTCGCCTTCCTCCGTCCCCGCAAGGGCAAGGGTGCGTTGCCCCCACGTGCAAGCTGACAGCCAGACAAGAGCGAGACGGGCTCCCTCCGCCCCTCGAGCCGCGCCCACAGCC
>JAMALN010000177.1:0-53111 GCA_023630115.1 Cutaneotrichosporon sp. PK4640
TTCCAGGCTTGGACAAACGACGCCGCCGATGCGCGCAACGAGAGCTCGGGCGACATGACTCTCGTCTGGCCCAGCAGCGTGTTGATGTACTCGCCGAGCACGTCCATGGCGACGCGGTCGCTGAACGAGTACACGACCTTGGCACCAGACGGGAAGACGCGCGCGGCCAACTCGGCGTCAAGGCGGAACGACTCGAGGACGTGTGCCATGAATGCGTCCATTGGCGTAAAGTCGAGCTGGCGAACTATCGCAGTGCCCGTGACGTCGGGGACCTTGCTGACAACGTCAGCTTGTTCACCAGAACCAGCAAACCACTTACATGATGTTCTCTGCCGCGTCCCACTTGCCGGCCTCGTAGAAGACCTCGCGCTTCTCGACCCACACGCGGCCGCACTCCCATTCTTCGCGCCGCCCGCCTCCCGCCTCCCACACCCGCCAGCTCGCCTCAGCGGCAGTGCGCATTCCCACCTCGTCCTTCCGGCTGTCGGCGTTCTCGAATGCGACAAGGCATGTCGAGTCAAAGCGGTCGGCAGCGGCCAGGAGAGCCTGTCGCAGGAATCCCCAGTCGTGCAAGGGCTGCACCTGTGGGGAGAGGAAGTGGAGGAGGTCGAGGAGCACTTTGCCTTGCTCCTCGAGGCTGGGTGGCAGGCCGGTGGTGGGGTTGGGCGGGAAGAGTAGGGACAAGGTGGTGCTTGGCGCGCTGGACGTTCGCAGGTGGTGGCAGAGTGGGGCCAGCTCCGCATGCCTCCGCTTGTACGCCTGGTAGTACGGTCCTGGTCCCGACGTCTGGGCCGGTGCGGTTGGGGAAGCGATGGCGAAGAAGCCCGTGGCGCGGCCGGCGCCGCCCGGCCGTGATGGAAGCGGCACTGTGTCAAAGTCCATCAGGCTCTTCTCCTGGGTCGTGGGCTTGGTCGCGGAGTTAAAATCGCCAAAGTCGACATCCTCAAAGGCATCGCCCGCCTCCCCAAAGTCGCCAAAGTCGTCATCGTTGCCGGAGACGGCGCGCGGACGCGTAACGCTGCTTGTCCGGGGCTTGCTGATGCTCTGGGGGGCTCGGCTCATACTTGTACGCGCCTTTGGCAGCTGCTCGGACTTGTCTGCGAGTCAGCATAATGCAAAGTGCAGGTGGAATCTCACCGTCCGAGGGCTCGACGCCGAGGACACGACACCGTGCCTTCCAGTTGGTCTCATCACGGGCGATACGTGCAAGGGCACGGTTGGCGCGCGCGAACGCAGGCACGTCGTGCACGGGTAGAAAGCCGGCAATGCGCACAAGAATGTCCTCGGGCCACCGGCCGACGCGGGGGCCAGCTCGCCCTGCACGCGCGAGAGCTGCAGCACTGGTCGAGGCCCCAGCCTTGTGGGGTTTGAGGACTGAGCCAAAGCCCGAGAACATGCCGTGGCCCGAGCCCGAAGGGGGCCCAGGTTTTGAGGGGGCGATGGGAGCCCACTTGTCCATGTCGATGAGTTGATGACAAGAGGAGAGTGTAAGAGTGTAAGAGAGTGGGAGATTGTTGAGAGAGCGGCGTTGACGTCGAGCAAGCTGGCCATGCTCCAGCCAGCAACCAGCATCCAGCTGGCGTCGCGCGTGGCACGTGGAATAAGCCGATGATTTACGTAACACAGTCAGAAGAGGTGTTCCTGCCGAGCTGCCGAGCTGCCAAGCTGCCAACATGCAACGTGAACTGGCACACCACATGTGCATGCATGCAGTCTCAGGCAAGAGTCAAGCTTCTCCGCATGTTCTTCAGAAATCAGAGAAACTGTTGAGGCATCGTCCAGTTTGAGCGCTTGGCCGACCTCAACAGCATCTCACCCAAATGATCCTACGCTCAGACACTGTGTTTCGTCTTCCGCAGGCTCGTGCACACACGCAACCGCAGGTAAACAAGTCAGTCGCCCTGCCCTTACACATGCACGCCTCTTGCTTCCAATCACCCCACTTGCATGTGCTTCTCAACGCGTCTACTTCTTCTCGGTGGCGATGAACTCGACCTCGACGAGAACGTCCTTGGGGAGACGGGCAACCTCGACACACGAGCGAGCGGGCTTGGTCTCGCCGAAGAACTCGGCGTAGAGCGTGTTGAAGTCGGCAAAGTCGTTCATGTCCTTGAGGAAGCAGGTCGTCTTAAGGACGTGCGCCTTGTCGGAGCCAGACGCGGCGAGAACGGCCGAGACGTTCTTGAGCACCTGGGCCTGGATGTCAGCCAAGCCCACTTGAACGGAAGTGGAGGCCACCGCGCGCTTAGCTTCCGCTCGATTTCCAACGACCTCGACTTTGTGCCCAGCTTGCGACCGCGGCAGATGAATGAGTTGCCGCCTCGGCCGGCTTAGTCACTACACGATGCTCCTGCTGGACGTGTCCCGTCTCAACATGGTAGAAGGCATAGGCCACATAGCAGTGACAGCTGGATGCCCACATTCCACAATGCAACTCGAATGCTCCTTACTGCCTCCCACTGCCTCCGACGTGCACACCACTCACAGTCTGCTCCTTGATGCCGCCCGAGACGACCTGCATCGACTTGGGGTCAAGGGGGATGGAACCCGACGCGAAGATCATCTGCTGTCAGTATGGTGCGGGCCAGTCAGTCGGCCGAGGTGGGCATTGCCGACTCGAACTCGCCCACCGTCATGATGGCCACTCACGCCGTTGTGCTTGACAGCCTTAGAGTCAGCAGATGATTCAGAGCTTCAGAGGCAGGCCAAGGCCAGGTACTCACCTGGACGTAGGGGCCGATGGCAGCGGGGGCCTCTGTCGGTTAGCATGGAACTGGAAGAGGAGGGTTAGGGTTGACGGACGCTCGGTGCTGACGACGTTGTAAGGGGCGGCCATTTTGGAGGTAGTGTGTAGGGTGCGGAGCGTAAGACGGGGAGCCGCGAGAAGGGTACGAGTGATCATGTACAACAAGTGAAAGAGAGAGCAACGACAACCAAAGGAGCGAGGGGGGGGCCGGGGGGGCGGGGTTGGGCGGGGTGCAGCCCCAGTGTACCCAACGCGTGCGGGGTTTATATTGACATGTGGTTGGGTGGTGACGTCGGATGCCCAATTTGATTCCGCTCCGACTCCAGGCTCTGGCTAGAGTGACGTTTTGCAACACCAAGTGGGAATCATCATCCATCTGCCGTATCCGTACCTCCGTCTCCGTCTCCGCCATCTTTCCTTCCCCGTCCTCCGCCCTCGGCACTCCGCTCGCCGTCATCTTCCCTTTGCTCACCACTTGTCCACCGCCTCTACCACATCCAACCCCACCCCACCCACATTGCCTCCACCAGCCCACCTCCACAATGTCACTCCGCTCGCTCGACCTCGCCCGAGCATCGCGCCGCCTCCTCGTGGCTACCCGCCCCTTCATCCCCTCAGCTCTTCCGCGCGTCGCCCTGCCCCGGACACTCCCCAGCACCCCTGCTTCCCACTACTCGACGGGGCCTTCAAGGACATATGCCGCCCTCCGCCAGCTGCACAACTCTGCACCGACCGCCCGCGCGCCCGTGCCCAACCCTCAATCACCCCTCGTTCCGGGTCGCGGTTCCGGACCACAGTCGAATGGTGGGAGTAATGCCGATAGCAAGAAGAAGAACACGCAGTACGGGCTGTGGTACGGCGAGTTGTTTCCTGGTGAGTACATCCAACGGGGTAGTCGTGTGCGTGGATTCTCCTTTCGAACAAGGGCGGCGGTCGCGGGATCGTGCGCTCGTCCTGCCCGTGCCTGTGCTCCTAGGACGAGTGTTCGCAGAGGGCCTGCTCCAAGCCCTCCTACATGTGCTGACCTCAGGAGCCATGGTGCCAATCTTCCTTCTCGCGACGGCAATCTTCCTCTCGCTCTCGCTGATTCGCACGCACCTGAGCAACAATCGCGCTCTGGTTGAGAGCGCTGAGCGCATCCAGCAGCTTGAGAGCCAGCTTGCGCGACTGCGCGCCGAGGCCAAGCGCCGCCAGGAGCGGGAACGGCGAGAGCGCGAGCGCATCCTGCCCATTGTGGTGGAGCGTGTGCTGCAGCGCGTGGGAGCCATGAACCCGGAGGAGGAGCCCGAGGTTGAGGAGGACGTGCTGCTGGTGTAGTGGACATGTTCGAGTTGGGGTGCTGGGAGGCAAGGATAGGACGGTGGATGGGATGTCTAGCCTGGGCATGACACACCTCGCTCGAAGGCTGGGATGCAACGAGGCAGTAGTTACGACTAGATAGATGCATCATGATACTGTAGCTGGCGTGCGGCTCGTCAATGCATCCTTGGCACAGTACAAGTCCTACAGCTGGGCTAGCTGGGTTGATTGCACTGCCGCTCGAGGTGTCACAGACACATATAGGCATGGACGGGTCCGGCGGTTAACCGCCTGCTATCATGTGTTAGGTCCCCCCACATTAGATCTCGGCGGCGGCCAAGTATAGTACATACCCTCAAGTGTGTGTCACTCGACCAAAGTTGATTCACCTTCACTCTCTCTGTCTCTCTGTCTCTCTGTCTCTCTCTCCCCCTCTCTCTCTTCCTCTTTCTCTGTCTCTCTCAACTCCCCACCGCCATGGGTCCGGACGACCACGACCACCTCCCGTCCGCCCTCATGGCGCCCCCTACTTCTTCTCCAGGTCGCAGCGCAGCCAGCCGAGCGCTCGACTTCTCTTCTCCAGGTCGCTCCGCATCCAACGCCATCGACCTCAGACAAGACACACCCGAGCCAGAAGATGCACAAGATTCCCTCGCTCCACTTCCACCTCCCTCACCCACCGCCTACAAGTCGAGAGCATTCTCCACCACCCCAATGCCGGCCTCTGGCCCCGCCGACGCCGTCCATCCTATTCCCCCTGGAGACGACGCGATCCTCACAATGGACCAGATGCGCTTTCTCGGCCGCGACCGACAGTTTCCCAGCGCCATGAGGTGTTGCCTCACCATCGACGATGACGTGTGCGACGCCTTCATAGCCAGCGCCAACATCCTCGTCAAGGTGTGTGCAAGCAAAGGGAATGATGTTAGCTGATCCCAGCACATGGAAATGCACCTGACCCGCCTGCGTGCCATGAGTGATGAGCGGCGTGCGACCACCTTCCTCCGCTTGGGCAGCACCCCCTTGCTCCACGACACCATGCTCGACATCGAGGATGAGCTCCGGCAGTATGGGGAGAAGGTGGCACAGAAGTACTGTCCCGTTGCAGGTATGTCGCCTGCGCCTGCACCCACTGATCCAGACTGCCCACACCCCAAGATCATCAAGCCAGAGAAGCACTACCGCAGCCTGGCGCTCCACGGCAGCGAGCCTTTGACGCGCAAGCGCCTCCGTGCCCCTACCACGGCGCAGTCCATCGAGTTGAGCCCGCTGCCACCCCTACCCACCGCGCTGCCCTCGTATCTCGTTTCGTGTCACGAGATCCAGCCGTATCAGGGGCTGGGCGAGGGCCCCCGCAAGTACTCGCCCGACAACAACTACCCCATCATCCCCATCGCGGCGCGCAAGGGCGACCCCCTCCTGGTCTCGCGAGGGACGGGGATCGCAGACGAGAGAGGCATGTACATTTACTGGTCCTCCGACTTCTTCCGCACAACCGACCACCTCGATTCCGACGACGAGGATGCGACCGTCTACGCTGCCTCGATTACCGAGTCGGGAACGGGCATGATGGGCACCGGAAGACCAGTTGGTCCCTCCCGCGGCAGACGCTCGCAAAGCGTAATGTCCGACGCCACCTTCGTTCCCGACTCGCCGCAGTCGTCCTTCTCAGGCCACTCGAGGCTTCCGTCGCTGCCAGCTGTCCCCGAGCGCCGATCGGCCCGCCCAACGATTCGTCAAACGAACAACTCCGCGTCGGCCGCCCCGAGTCCTCCACCGTCCTCACAGCCTGAGAGTGGACCAGCGTCTCTGTCGCAGACCGACTCGTTCGACATGGTCCCCACCCGCCCCTCAACGCCCGTCGCCTCCCAAACTCGTCCCGGTCGAGCGAGCGCGAACACGTCCGCGGCCATGCTACCGCCAGTCGGCATCGAGCGGGACGGCGTGATCACGCTCACCCGCCACGTGCCGGTGCCGCCGTCCCTGCCTGGTGCGAAGAAGCTCAACCCGCAAGGTATTGAGGGGTCGCCAATCACTGTCCGCCAGCGCACCCTCGTCCTGCGCGAAGTCCTGAACCCACTAAAGTACGTCTGGGCTGCCCAGCAGCGCGAAGAGCACTCGAAGCACCTCGAGTTGGCCAAGAAGAGCGAGCTAGATGCCGCGATCGACGAGGAGGAGAAGGCGCGCGAGGAATGGGAAAAGGTCGAGTCGGCGCGATCGTCTGCCGAGCCGAGTGCGCGCAACTCGCCTGCTGGGCCCAGAGGCCCGTCTGCTCCCCCAGGGCGGATTGGAAGGGCTGCAGGTTCGACCTCGGCCTTGGCGCGCGCGCGGACCACTACGACGTCGGGGGCGAGCTCGCCGAGGAGCGCCAGGGCTAGCCCTTCGGCGGAGGCAGGTTCCAGAACGCCCAAGCACAGCGGTGCACCGCCATCTGCATTCAAGACGACGCGAAAGCGCAAGCGGCCGACACGCGACGAGCTGGAAAGGGCCGCGCACGAATACGGACGCCAACAGACCGGCATGCGCATCGGCCTATCGCACTGGGAAGAGTACCTGAACTTCATCGACATCAGTAAGCGACACATCGCCGACATTGAGCGCGAGGGCGGATGGCTCGAGGAGGCGCGGGCCAGGCGGAGAGGGAAGAGACCGACACAGTCGGTCGACGGTGACGTGTGAAGGCAACACGGGAAGCAGAGGACAGGGGGCGATCTATAGGGCCCCCGGGGGGGGGGGGGGGGGGGGACAGAGAGCATCAGCGCGGCGCAACGTCGATTGTATCCTAGTATAGCATTGTGTGACACCCTCACTACCATCACAGACATGGCGTTGACAAGACTGACAACGCTATTAGCCGTTGGTCAGGCAGTAGCACGGGCACGCCTGCGAGTTGGACCGAGGGCACCCAACTGGGATGGCCCAGAGGTTGGCGATTGGCGAGCCCTCCTTGACACCGCTTCACGGGCAGGCTCGCACCGTGATCAAGCAGGGACACACGTCCTTCACGCTGACCAATCTCCGGCACCGCTGGACAACAGTCATTCCCGACATGCCTGGGTACTGTCGGCAAGCGGCGCTGGCATTTAGGGCATGCGGGGCATGGGAGGAATGGGAGGAATGGGAGGAATGGCTCAAGCGCAACATACCACTTAAGCCCTACCTCTGATGCAAACCTGACGACGGAGCGCTCCAGCGTCCCCCGCCTCGGCTTGACATGCAGAGGCGTGATATTGCTTTCCTGCCTACCATGTCATCGGCCGACGTGTATGAACAGGTAACGGAGGCCCGGCAGGGGCGGGCTCGTGGACTCCCTGTCTGCAGCCTGCCTCGGCGTCGGAACAGCGCCAGTCGAGATGTATATATACAGGACACGCCGCGCTCGAGCTTCCAACAGGGCCCTTTGGCAGATTCAGCCCTTGCTGTCAGCCTCCGTCGAGACTCGGGGTGCTCGCTCATCCTGAGGATGTTGTGTGATGGGGAAGTGCACACGCTTCAGCTGGGGAGAGCAAGACGGCCTCTTATGCCAGCTGGCTCCCCTGCGCGAGTGCTTTTGAGCTGAGGGCCCAACTTGAGAACTCGGCGCGCGGACGCAAGGGCCGTGGGCTGCATCGACATTGATTGGACACCTACCAAAACGATTGCCATACCGACCTACATCGGACCCCGTAAAGGCGAGGGCTTGTGCTCCATGCGTCTCGCTCTCGCACCCAGCTAGGGCATCGTGGCTGGGGGATGAGACGAAACCCCGAGTTAACATATACGTATACGTGTGCGCATCGAGACTGAGATCCCCTCTGAGGCTCCGCCTACCCCTCGGCCGGCCCCTCCCTCCCCAGGCCCCTCGGGCCCAGGCTGGAATGGTAGATGGGTTGGACGCCGGGGAAGGGCAGAGTGTCGAGTGTCAGGCGGCGCCGAGGCTACAGGGTTGCGCTCGGTCCTCTGTGTTCTGGACTGTGTCTGATCTGGCAAACCAGCGGGCCCGTCAATGTTTACTCTCATCGGAGCACGGAACACCCATCGCTCGGCCGCGTCGAGCTGTCTTCTGCATCCATCAAGTTGTTAACCCTTCCAGACTTTCACCAACCTTGCCTCTCAAGGTTCTCTAGTGAGTGGTTCTCAGTGAGTGGCTACAAGCCTGAGCGGTCACTGACAGCAGTCATCTGCGCTCTTCAACACCAGGCGGTACCAAGAGTGGGCGACCTTGACCGCTCCACAGTGCTTGGTTCTCGAGGAGCTGAAACCACAACCCCCCCTCACCGCTCCACCAGTCAACCGGGCAGGTGAGTGGCCTCAGCGATCCCTCCCCGGGCAGACCTCCGGCCAGTCCGGCTTTCGACTGCCGTTTCCGTGAGTCTGTCTTCACCCTAGGTCCAGCCCGGGTGTCATGGTAGTTTCTGACACCAGAGTATGATGCCTCCCGCTCCCGCGGGTTTCCTGCCGGATGGCTACCGCTTCGCTCCATACATGCCCCGCACAGTCTCACATGCCGAGAACAGGACCTGGGCGTGTAAGACGTGCCGCGACACTCCCGCGGATGCTGCGACCCAGATCCGCGAAGCGGTTCGATCAACCCTCCGAAGGAGACTCGGGCTAAGCCAAAGAGCACCAGGGCTCCAGCTGCTCCGACTCCAGGAAACCCTCATCCGTAAGTCCAGAACAGAACATGGAGTTTGAACCAGCCCAGGTGGCCCTCAAGTGTCCACCTCCTGCTCCAATGATCGTCACTCTTGACCTCACTCCTTCCCCTGCGGCTGGCGACAAGAATCTTCCGTGTCGGTACAGCCCCTGGGCGGAGGACCTGGCCCAGACTATCGAGAGCGAGGTCAAGCAGCTGGCCTTGTGCCGTGGCTCACAACTCCCTGGCCCGGGCTCATAACGTCCCACCAGTCAAGCAGCTGGTCGACGTTATCCGGACCTTGAAGACTGGGATCTATGCCGATCAGGCGTTCTCCGTCGAGGTTCGAGCAAAGGTGGAGACCCAAAGACAAGGAGGAAGCGGCAACTGCGTAGCAGATCCCAGGCGAGGGTGGAGAAAGCTAGATAGCCGAAGAGTAGATGCAACAGTGTCCTCAGCTCTCGGCCTCCCTGGCCCAGCTTGGGCAGTGATGATCGTGACAGTTCCCCCGCATCTTCTGTTCCCTCCCCCAGCTCTAACGGATGGCAGCATAGAAGACGAGGGGAAGATGAGGTGCCTTCCGATCGAGTCACCAGAGTATGGGCCCAAGTGCATCTGTTGACTGGTTATGGTGCTGTCTGTGCGGCTTGTGGACGAGTGGGACCGGCTTGGGGCGAACATTGAAGTGGAAGGTATCGTTCCTCCACTGAACACGGGCCACCCAGCACTCTCACCATCATCTCCTCCGCTCTGCTCCCTCCAACAGGTCGTGACCCACCCGCGTGCACTCATTTCGTTCTCGGCGGCTCATGGGGTTCAACCGAGTTTGCACAGCCTGTTGCTGTGCATGCTGTGACTCGGTCCAGCCGACGATGGGAACAGGACTACCCCCTTGGCGGGGGGAGTGGGGCAGCCACAATGGTTGTTAGGAGCGATTAGATCGATTAGACATTCTTCAATTGAAAAATCTAATGGAGAGTAACAGAGTGGGGCGGACCTAAAATTACAGAGTGGGGCGGACACAAAACAGAGTGGGGCAGATCTTCAGACCAGTTTCAAATGCTTATTGTATAAGCTTACTTGAATTTGAACAGCTAATCTCGGTGCATCAACCTCATGAGGAGGGATGCGCGACTTGTCCCCTTGCCTGCGCGTCCCCTCACACACTCCACGCCCATACTCCTCTTGCATGAGCCGGCTAGCAGCCCTCCTCTGTCACAAGAGGCCATGCCATGCGATGACGACAACCAAAGTCACTGGAACCGGGTGGGAGATGATCCGCCCAACAGTATGCAGTTAACCACAGTTCCGAGCATGCCTTTTGCACCAGGATGAGGCGAATCGGTGATCTCAGTGTTCTGGCGGCCTTCCTCTCAGGCTATGTACCAGCATAACTAAAAGCGCTCACTTGATGAACACCACCGCGCCCCTCACGCGCCGCCTCTGCGCTGGAAGCCTGCCATCCCTGGGCCTGGGCGCATAGGCCTGGGCGCTGGCCGAGCATATGCACCAGCCTCTCGGACAGGTCGCGTCGGACGACTCTGCGCTGACCGCACGCTTTGCCCACCCGCACGGCTCCCGCCAAGACTCGCACGGACCGTAGCCATCTCATCACCCCGCGAGGTTGGGCAGGAGCTCCCAGAGTGATGGCCTGCCGCCGTAGTGCAGTTGTACGGTGCACCAGCGATGAAGACACAATTCGTTCAATGTCCCAACGCGAAAGCGAATGAGGCTTTCTGACTTATCCGAGCTGGCAGCAGTTTTTTCACGCCCACCCTTTCACGGCCGCCTTCTAGCAGCGGTGTGCCGGCGGGTACTCGCCGGAGCGACGGTCACCTGCATGACCCAACAAGTCAAGAGAGCAATGGACTCTGGAGAGAGGTCCGGGACGGTTTCGAAGACTGCTGTGGTCTCGTGATCGCTCCAGAGTGCGCTTGGGCCGCCACAGAGCTCCTGAAGTCAGGCGCGTCAGCAGCGGAGTCGTTCGATGTTGCGTTGGAGGAATGGTCTAAGAGGCCTTGTTCAGCGCGGTTGAGAGACATTGCGATGATTGCATTAGATTAGTCTTGCAGAGGTGTACGCCAGTCATGTCGAACAGTAGCTTCATGCTTGTAATGAGCAATGTCCTTTTGACTGTGTCTTACGGTACCTCGCTGCCGATTGGGACCCCCCCCCCCTCTCCTCACCTGCGCCGGGCGGTGGAGGAGACCGTTGCCCGCACTTGAGCAGCACAAACGCTCAACGCTTCAGCGCTTGAGAAGCGATGGGGTGGCCTAGCGCCTCTCTCGTTCGATCTTTCAGGGGCTATCGTGCGATCCGCAGATCTAGAGGGGAGGAGTAAATCTTGACAAGCTTCTCTGCACATGTCCTCCCATACACTCCCCTCGCTCCCTCCCCTGTGCCTTTCACATCCCTGCATTCAACAATGCTTCTCACCTCGAGCACCATCCCCAGGGGCGCGTGAGCAGCCCCCTCTCAGCTGTCAGCTTGAGGCCGCCGCCACATCCTCACTCGACAGGCAGACACGGTTGCATAGCACAACAGGACGAGCAATGAAGATGAACAAATACACCTTCCATTCAGATGTGCAACGCACGCTGGTGACCCAATATTGTCATCCTGAGCTCCCCAGACTAGGACACCATCTTTTGGGTACATGTATGCATTGCCTCTACAACTGACTCCCAGCAGAGGGATCTGTTGGCACCAGGACGGCAACTGACGAAGCACTACCTATGGTGATGGGTTCGAAGAGGGCGAGAGCATTCACAGGCGGTTAGACAAGTCGCGTCTGTCCCCTTGCCTTCTCCAGGCAGCGGTACGTTCGAGCCATTGGTGCGACAGTGTGATATGTGCGGGGATGGGTGCAGGGGGGGTCTGAGAGCGAACAGAGCGGAGGAGACATGCCCCTCTCCTCGAGAGAGTGGGGCAGGGGATGACAGCGTCTGCGAACACCACGCTTCCGCACATTCACATAAACTCCCTGTCTGTGCACTACGCCCCGTCACACGAGAACACAGGCAGATACTGTACCTTGCTTGAGTCGTCTAGCAGCTAGCGGCTTAGAGCATCCACGCAATGATGCCACTTCACTTTACAAGCCGAGGATGCCTCGGTGATGACGAACATCTTTCTCAAGGTCCTGAGCGTGCCGCTTTTACAGCAACGCAGCATATACTCTTGCAACAGCCTAGTGAGTGAGTCTTCACCGCCTGGGTCATAATCTTCCTGCAGGCTTTGAGGCCCTTCTGGGCAGCACACGTGCCCAGCGAGCGACGCCACCCTGCTTTGTCTTCACCTTGGACGTGACTCCATTTGGCACAACCCCTTGATCAGCACGTCCATCCTCCCCCTGCCCCCTCCTCCTCGCGAGTGGCTGGCCAGCTGGCCAACTCTGAATCGCTAACCGTTATACAATATGCGTAGCACAGCTGCAACGCTTCAAGATAAGCAATGATGACATGAAGTTTGGACAATGCCAACTAGTATATGCGTTAGAAATTCACCTCTGAGCCTGTCTCCTCTTTGAGCTGGAACTGTTGAAGGCCAGAGAGGAGAGACATGATACTGGGAAATGTCGTAGCGCTATGTATGTGCCTCATGCACAGTAATCACAACCAGTGTCAGGATTGCGCACTCTTGCAAGAGCGTCGTCCGATGCCCTCGGCCCCAACCTGGGTCTGTCAGAAACCTCTAAAGCCACTTTAGACTTCTGCGACGTCCCCTGGTAGCATGGCTCTGGGCGCATGATCTTCGAGCGCACTCCGCCGCTCAGCCTCCACTGGTCAGTTGGTCTCAGGGGTCCCACCTTGCCACCAGTTTCTCGTAGCTCAACGGGCAAGAGCAAGGCTATGAAGACACCTTTAACTGCTCTGATGCCATGGCATACGCACATCGGATGAGCACACACCTCTAGCGTCTGAGCCGCCCATTTTTTTTTCTTCTGTCGTAACATAGAGGTAGGCGTGGTCTAGCGTTGCCGTACTCCTGGCAGTGACGGAACTCGTATCTCACACACCCCAGGTTTAGGCATCAGAAGTGAACCAGTGGAGCTCTGCGACCTGGCAGTAGTGGCGTTGCTCCGGACCGGACGCCACTCTCTCCCCACCCACTTGCAGCACCGTAGTTTCTATTCTATCCGGTATTCCACGCTGCTGCATCATCGTCGCGCACCCAGCCCCAGCATCTCCATCTCATCATTGGGCTCATGTCACCGCAGTCAATCCCCCGCCTCCGGCCCTCCTCACCGCATGATCGCCGCCTCCACCGGGTCAGGGGATGGCGAGGTAGATCGCAGGCCATCCCAAACAGGTACCCCTCTCTTTCATCACCCGCAGTGTAGTGAAGCGGTTTACATATCGACTTCATTTGCATCTGCCGCTGCGTGCGGGACTTCACCCTGTAAGCGTCAATATGTCGTATCAGGGGTGTTGTGTACCCAAACCGGCGTTTTTGTCTTCTTTTTCGCCATCCGTGCTGTGCACGAGTGACGAGCCAGGCGGGAGGAGGGAGGACACGAGGGATGGAGAGGTATGGGGCGCTGGCAGACGAAGGGAGCGAGGAGGACGCCGACGGCCCGGAGACGATGGGGAGGAGAGGACCGTGCTTGCTCCAAGCTCACTTCATTGCCCCTAGGCCGTCAGCCCCTAA
Source organism: Cutaneotrichosporon sp. PK4640 (assembly GCA_023630115.1). Lineage (NCBI taxonomy): Eukaryota > Fungi > Basidiomycota > Tremellomycetes > Trichosporonales > Trichosporonaceae > Cutaneotrichosporon > Cutaneotrichosporon sp. PK4640. The sequence continues at coordinate 13,311 of JAMALN010000177.1, forward strand.
ACCCGGCTGAGGTCCGATACATGGGACTGGAGCTGGTCTGTTTCATAAGCAGGCCCAAGGAGACTCTACCATACTGCCCATGAGCCATTACGACTTGACTCCCAAGCCCGTTGCTGAGGCCTGGATGATGATGACCTGGGCGAGAGCGCGCCGATCTCTTTGGGCACTTGGGTCCCGCGATCGAACCTCTTGCACTTTTGCGCTCACTTCAAGGTGCGCCCCAACCGCCGGTCCGGCCGATCCGGGGGCCAGGGGGTAGAGGAAACACAGACTGAACTGCTCCCCCGACTGACAGCTAACAGGCATGCTGTCAGCTAACAGGCATGATAGCACGGCTCAGTGAAACGGGTTTCATATGGTACTGTATCAACCTGCCACAAGCCCGGGGTTGGCAGTGTCCTGTAACTTCGTCTGTGGAACGAGCTGGTGCACCATGGGCATTGGGCCAAGATGATACTCACCATGGCCACGTGGGCGCTGACGAAGAAGGTTGGAGCAGCACAGCTAGTTCCCGTCCCCCTTGCCCTCACCACCGATCCACCGAGCGTCGTCCAGGCCGGAGCCACTCAGGTCATGGCGACCGCTTGGTCACCAAGACCTGTCACATGCACAGCTTTGCACCCCTTGATGTGATCCACCGTAGGCACTCGATGCACCGTTATATCGTGTGAAGCATGAGGCATCAGGGAATAGAAGAGTGCAGCGACAAAGCGTCGGACATCACCGGTCACCCAGACGTTTCCTCTGTTTCACGCTTTGCGCCCTTGACTTGCACACACGCTTTGCACAGGGAGCACAAGCACCATGCACAACGTGCTACATGCTGGCGTGGTGCAGCGGTGAGATGGATCTCACTGTGGCGTTGATGGTTGCAGAATCAAGGTTGATGTGCACCCGGTTCATTCAATCCATACGTGTGTCATGATAAAGATGGAGCTTCTGAGCCACCACCCGCCTCTTTTGCGCCACGACTCCCGCATCCACTCCTCCTTCATGATCCTTCAGCCCCCTCTTACCCCAACACCTGAGTATCCACACACACACACACACACTACGCGACATGTCACATATATGCATTCTCCGGCGGCGGGTCGACTGCTGGCTCCTCGAGCGGTTGGTCAAGGTTTGATGCCGCGAAATGCTTGGCGCCGCCCGATCGCCGTGCACCCGTACACCCCGCGTCAAAACTTTGAGCCCCAACCCCGGTCATGCCGCTCAGCCAACCACACTGCCAGCCGGCCAGCGGCCCCTCATCTACCGTCCTGTGCATGCTTTTGAAAGTTGGCGTACTTGAGCGGTCGAAGAGGGCTGCGCAAGATGCCAAGGACCATGCAGTGATGGCTTTATAATTAGACTCGGACGCGCCTTTGCGCAGATGACTACAACATTCAGTAACTGTTCTGAGCATGTCTTTTCCCCCCAATCCTCCCATCACACTCGGGCGCCCATCTCGTTGCCCATGGGGCACATCAGCACGCACCACTACACTTCCAGACAGCAGTTATGACCTGTGCGGAACCGACTTGACATCATCTAAGGCACAGATGGCCGCAGATGGCATTCTCTTTGCTCTCCTTGTGCGCGCATCTGTTCACTGCGCTGGCACAGGGTGATCACTGTCGCTGTGACGCCCACTGATGTGGGCTACCCCTACTGTGCACCCATTGCAGTCACTGCACTCATTGCCGTTGCCGAAGGGGCATCTGCGAGTGCCACAGCCGTCCTGGAGGCCAGGTGTCCAGTGTTGCCAGGCGTGCGGGCAGAGTCCAGAGTCAGGCACGCTGTAACGGAGGGAGAAGCAAGCAAGGTGGGCAGACCGGAGAAGCAAGGTCTGGGTCGGGCTACGCAGCGCGTGACAATCTTTGTGGCTCATGGCTCAGGCGAGTCATCGATCCAGCACTGACTCGCCTGTCAATTGTCAACTTACCAAGCTGCTAACGGACCGCCAATCCCCGAACATCGCTTTGCACGGCGTCTTGCGGGGCAGTGCATGCAGAATGCCGCTTCGCTTGGGTCCTTACCATATCTGGATGTCCATGTGACAGGACCACAACCCCTCGGCAACCAGGACAGGCACGCCTCCTCACCCCTCCTGCCCCGTCCCTCTGTCTCGCTACTTCTTCCCAGATGCCCACGCTCGCCCTTCACGCCCCCCCGCCCCCTGTTCCACCCGCAGTCACACAGCCCACGCCCAAGAGTCTGCATAGTAGAGCGGTTGCGCGGACGGATGAAAGGGCATGTGTTGATGCGAAAACACTTAGAGACCTCATGAACGCTTTCGCAGGCGTCGTGAATCACAACATGCAAGGCCTAGCTGAGCATGCCCCTCCACTTTTGCAGCTACACAGAGGCTGAACGCTTCTACGGCTAGTCTGGGGACATGGATACACCCAGAGCATCGACTGAGGGAGCGGAGTCTCAAGAGGCCCAGAGGAGGAGTTGGGAGAAGGCAGCACACGAGCCGGACGCGATTCGAATCACGCCGCACTCCATCAGTCAACAGAAACATGCATGCCGCACCCTCCCTCATCCCCAACTCTAACCTTGCTTCAATCCACCCCCACTATCGACCCGACGTGCAATCCACTCCGTCTGACCCCATGCCCTCAGACAGTGGCGCGCGCGACTCGTTGCCGGCGTCCGCTCGCTTCCGCACGCCCAAGATAGATCGGACTTGACCGGTGTTGTCACGCGGTATGTGGCTTGCGCTCACTCACCACACACAACGTCGACGACGACGTCCACCTGGTATTCTTCCAACGCTCCATCAGACATGGCCACCCTCGCCACCAATACATCTCGCGACACCGTTGCGTACCTTTGGCACGGTCTCGGCATGCCCGCTGCGGCGCTTGCGGCGCTGGACCTGCCGCCCGGCGAAGCTTATGTCACGAGCTTCAAGGTCGCGCGTGCGTCGTCTGACCTCCGTTCTGACGAGGCTGATTGCAGATCTAGCCCAAGCCTCCACCGCCGTCGCGGCCCTTGCCGGGGCTTGTGTGAACGCGGCCCGCTCCTCCTCCTCTGTGCCGCGAGTGAGCGTCGAGGTGCCGCCCGCCGCGACAGCCTTCATCTCCGAGCGCATCCTCCGCATCAATGGCGAGCCGCCGGCACCCGAGTGGGGCGTCCTCGGCGGGCTGTACGCCACCAGGGACGGACATGTGCGCATCCACGACAGCTTTGTCCACCACCGCGCCCGGCTGCTGCGCGTCCTCGGCCTCCCGGAGGCGGAGGAGCGACGCGAGGCTGTCGCAGATGCGGTTCGAGAGTGGGACAAGGTGCAACTCGAAGAAGCTGCGCTCTCTGGTGGGGCGGTCGTGTATGCGCTCCGCAGCGAGTCCGAGTGGGATTCGACGCCGCAGGCTCAAGCCCAGACGGGCCACTTCCCGATATCTCTACGCGCCGCGTCCTCTCCGTCAGTGCCATCGTCCCACCCCATCCTCTCCGGCCCCTCGCCGCGCCCCCTCACTGGACTACGGGTGCTCGACCTCTCTCGTGTTATTGCTGCCCCTGTCGCTGGCCGGACGCTAGCCGCCCTTGGCGCCGACGTCCTGTGGATCACGTCCCCCAACCTCCCCTCCCTTCCGGGCCTCGACAGTGACATGGCCCGGGGCAAGCGTAGCGTCACCCTCGACCTCAACAACCCAGCCGACACGGCACAGCTGCGCGAGTTAGTCAAGACAGCACACGTCTTCCTGCAGAGCTATCGGCCTGGCGCTCTCGACTCGCGTGGCTGGGGCCGTGAGGACGTGCGACGGCTCAACCCCGGGATCATCTATGCGTCGTGAGTCTGGCGCAGAACGCTGGTATGCACGTCGAAGCACTGCCCAGCGCGCGCATCTACTCCAGGGCCCAGTCCCTGCCACTGTCGCTCTGGTGGAGACACACGGCTGTCAACCTACACAAGCCGCGTGTTATCGGCCGTCGATTCGGGGTTGAGTGGGGGAGGTGAACGCGTTCAAGCTTACGCCAGGTTGTCCGCCTGGGGCCCAGGACCTTGGGAGAGCCGCCGTGGCTTCGACTCGCTCGTACAGACCGCGAGCGGACTCAACGTCTCGGAGGCGCTGGCGGCGGGGTTAGGAGAAGCTGCTCGTCCACTCCCGTGTCAAGCACTTGACCATGGCGCGGGGTACCTCCTCGCTTCGGGTGTTCTTGCTGCCATGCACCGGCGCCTGACTGCAGAGTCCGGATCGGGTGGCAGAGGGGGATGGGACGTTGATGTCAGCCTTGCTGGCGTCATGGAGCTGCTCAAGGCCCTCGGGAGGCAACCACTTTCTTCTGCTCTCTCGCCAAACGCGACGGACTGGGAAGCATGGCTCGAGACAACACACGGTACGCTTGGCGAGGTCAGCGGCTTGCGCTTCCCTGCTACCATTGAGGGAGTGGACACCAGCCTTGGGCCACCACGTCTCCGTGGCCAGGATGAGCCCAAGTGGCTCTGAGATGGATGACATTCGCGGTGGTGTGTGGTAGCTCATACAGTATGCATATTCTAGACAGCGCACGCGCTCATCTCCTCTGCTGCACTTCAGCTGTTGGTGCACACCAGCTCTGCTGATGCCTGACTCTCCTGCAATCTGACACGGTCTTCCACGTGCTACTGACTTCTGCCCTCTTCACCTGGTCAGCGTGACTGAACGGCCTGCTGCGAAGATCCCGACCAACGGCGCAACACTGCGCTGCTGTACTACTCGATGATATATTCATCGTCTGGACATCTAAGCCCGATAACTGCTACAAATCACCAACAACGCAAGCCCATATCACGCCTACTGTCCGCCACGAAGACGGAGCACCAGGTGGAGCGTGGACTCCTTCTGGATGTTGTAGTCGCTGAGCGTGCGCCCGTCCTCGAGCTGCTTGCCCGCGAAGATGAGGCGCTGCTGGTCGGGGGGGATGCCCTCCTTGTCCTGGATCTTCGACTTGACGTTGTCGATGGTGTCAGACGACTCGACCTCGAGGGTGATAGTCTTGCCAGTGAGGCTGGGATTAGCGACGACCGATGTGAGGTGCCACGCTGGGACTTACGTCTTGACGAAGATCTGCATACCACCACGGAGGCGGAGGACAAGGTGGAGAGTCGACTCCTTCTGGATGTTGTAGTCCGAGAGCGTGCGGCCGTCCTCGAGCTGCTTGCCCGCAAAGATCAGACGCTGCTGGTCGGGAGGAATGCCCTCCTTGTCCTGGATCTTGCTCTTCACGTTGTCGATGGTGTCGGAGGACTCAACCTCGAGGGTGATGGTCTTTCCCGTAAGGCTGGAGTCAGCTCCGCCGCGGTTCCCGAGCGTGAAGTACTCAACGTCTTGACAAAGATCTGCATACCACCACGGAGGCGGAGGACGAGGTGAAGGGTCGACTCCTTCTGGATGTTGTAGTCCGAGAGCGTGCGGCCGTCCTCGAGCTGCTTGCCGGCGAAGATCAGGCGCTGCTGGTCGGGAGGGATACCCTCCTTGTCCTGGATCTTGCTCTTGACGTTGTCGATGGTGTCCGACGACTCAACCTCAAGAGTGATCGTCTTGCCGGTGAGGGTCTTCACGAAGATCTGCATACCGCCGCGGAGACGGAGAACGAGGTGGAGAGTCGACTCCTTCTGGATGTTGTAGTCGGAAAGGGTGCGGCCGTCCTCGAGCTGCTTGCCGGCAAAGATGAGGCGCTGCTGGTCGGGGGGAATGCCCTCCTTGTCCTGGATCTTGGACTTGACGTTGTCGATAGTGTCCGACGACTCGACCTCGAGAGTGATGGTCTTGCCGGTGAGGCTGTGCAGGTCAGCATTTGCCACCGTGTTGGGTGAGGGCGGCGCGTAGAGTGCGACGAGCGCGACTTACGTCTTGACAAAGATCTGCATGGTGCGGTGGGGCTGTTGGGGTTGATGCGAGTGGAGTAGTGGGGCAGTGAGAGCGAGGTGGATGGATGTGGATGTGAGGAAGGAAGGCGGATGTCAGCGCTGGATGGTGATAAGAGTGAAGGAGAAGTGGGGGATGACTGCGAGTCGTGCACTTGAGCGATTTGTGCGCAGTGCGGGCGACGGATGGCTGCGCAGCCCGGTTGCCACGTAGCCATGTAATAAACACGACTGCGCGGGGCGAGGGAATGAGGTAGAATGAGGTGGAACGGGGCAGAGAATGGGCGGGGGAAGGTGACAGACGGGTGGTGGTGGTAGTGGTGATGATGGCGATAAGGGGGACACGTTGGGTGGCGAATGTGACGAGGGGGGGGGGGGGGGGTGGGGAAGGTAGTACTCACGTTGCGCGGTAGTAGAGAGATGAAGAGTGATGGAGAGAGAGTAGAGTGAGAGAGTGAGAGAGAGAGAATGTGAATGGAGAAGAGAGACAATCAAAGTCTTTAAAGAGGGAGGAGCTGACGACCGATGGGCCATCATGGCCTCATGGCCGATGCGATGGCTGACCAAGGCTGCTGGGCGGCATGGGCGGGCATGAGCGAGCGGTTGCTGTGCAGTGAGGACTGTGGGGTGAAGGACCCTGGATTAGTGTGGGGTGAGGGTTGAGCCTCGGCCCGGATCCGCTTGCACCATTACACCCTTGGATGACTCAGTGCATAAGGTCCGACCACGAGGGTTTCTCCGGGCCCCACTCAAATCCCGCCACACTTGCATACCTACTAGCCGCTGACGTCACTCAAAAGTCACACACTTGCCACCCACTCGCTTCGCCACCCGGAGCCTCGGCAATACAACCAGCCACGTGGATGTGGCAGTTGGAGAGTACCGCTCAGACCCGAAGTGGAGGTCTGTGGGATGGAGGTGGAGGCGTGGAGGATTGTGCGTAGGGTGGGACTACAAGGCCACAAGGGTCGATCATCACCCACCGCCCAGCGCCCAGGTGCCAGGGGCGCATGGCCCACCCAGGCCACCCAAGCGGGGCTCGTGACCACGTCCACCACCACTCTCCACCACTCGTCTCTAGCTCTCCACCATCCACCATCATCCATCCACCACCACCACCTCCTCATCTCTCATCCCCTCCTCACATCCCCCCCCCTCACCATCATCGCCGGGACCATCCGGCTCTCCCCCTCCCCCCCACCCCCCACACATTCTGTTCATCCCCAAACGCATCCTCGCAATCACCGTCGTTCATTCACAAACAACACTCACACACTTCCGTCGCCTCCTCCCATCTAAGCATCACAACCCACCCTTCCCCAACCTTCCCCATTAGCCCCATTCCAACTCCAACTCAACTCAACAATGTCCATCTCCCTCCCCAACGGCACCATCCTCGCCGCTCCCTCGTCCTCCCAGCCTCCCGTCTCCGCTGCTGTCACCCGCATCTTGCACCTCGCCAACTTCTCCCCAGAGTACGTTCCAGACCCCAGCTTGCGCCTAACTCCCCCAGGATCAAGACTCGTGACATTCAGAACATTTTCAAGGAGTGGGAGTCGGACAAGGGCGGCTTCCGCATCAAGTGGCTCGACGATGTGAACGCAATGGTGGTCTTTGCCGACGCTGGCGTCGGTGAGTAGAGCTGCTGGCTGGGTACGAGGAGAAAGACGAGTCCGACGAGTCCAAGGAGAGCGGCGAGTCGGAGGAGAGCGAGCAGAGCGAGCAGATCGGAGAGCACAAAGACAGCGACGAGAACGAGGGGAACGAGGAGCGCGCGCTAACACTTGCAGCTAAGAAGGCTTATCTGAGCCTCATCCTCAACCCTTCCCCTTCTCTTCCTCCGCCCGCCACCTTTCGTCCCTACGACCGCCCCGATGCGACCCAGATCATCGCGTCGCTGCAGGCTCGCGCCATGGGTCACCGTGCATCCATGTCATCGGCGATGCAGAGCGGCAACTTTGCTGGGCTCGTGCGCGACGACGGCGGCCGCAACTCGACTGGCGGCGGCCTGAACGGTTTCAAGATGCCTCTTAACCCTTCCTTCTCGTTTGGCGGCTCGGCCCAGCCGGGCAACAACGGCCGCAGTGGCGCGCACGGGCGCATGAGCTCGTTCTCCAACCACCAGCGCGCTGGCTCGGCCTCATCCAACTGGAACCGCCAGTCGCTCAACGGCGCACTCGGGTTCGGCAACGGCAACAATCCCCCTTCCCTCGGTGCGGCACGCCTCCCAACACACTCGGAGGCGTCGTCGAACCTTGCCTCGCGCTCGACGTCGTCGGCCGACTCGAACGACCCGATAGTCGTCGTGGACGGCAGCACCCAGCTCAAGAGCACGAGCGCGTCCCTCAGCGGCCACCGCTCGGGACACAAGGCGCGCCGCGAGAGTGTCAGTGCCGAGAAGGCACTGCGCGAGGTGGAGAAGGCGCTGCAGAGTGTCGAGGCGCAATGAACGTGTGTGAGCCAAGCCCACCCGTGTTCTTCACACTTCACGCTGCGGACGTCTCCACACATTTGGCGTCTGTGCGCCGCTGTCCATCCATCCTGGCCTCCCCAACCCAGCCCATCCCATCCATGTTGTTACCATGTGCTTAGCCGTAGTCGAGACAGTCTTTACGGCCATCTCTCTTTTCGATATAGTCCTCCCATCGTCTCCCTCCTCCTCTCGACGTCTCACCTCGTCTGTCCTCCCTCGATCAATCTCGGCGGGCGTCTGTAGTTGATGATAATGAAGCTGTGAGTGGAGCAGGGGCAGTCGCTCGGGATTGACCCGCATGACCCGGCCTTTGTGCTGTCGTGGGTCAAGATTTTGCGAGCGTGCATTGGAGCTGGGGGACGCGCGCTCTGGGTCTTTGCCGACTATGAGACGGCGATCCGCAACGACCCAACGCTGCCGACATCTACTACCACCGCGGCGAGGTCTCTATCGATCCCTCCTGGTACACGTCGGATCGCGTTGGATGGAGTCACGACCTCGACCCAGAGCGCACTACGGCACGCAGGCAGAAACTCAGACTGTACAAGTGTCGCTTGTCTCGATTGTTCTCGTGTGATGTGATCATCCCAGACTCGCTAGCTCGCTCGCGAGATACAGCTGAAGTACGCGTGGGTGGAGGGAATGTCACGTGATGGGCGCGTGGCAAGGGGGGCTAGCTTGATGGCATGGCCCCTGACTGACAGAGCCCCCTGTCTAGCTTGACTAGGTCAAGCATTCCACCTTGGGTAACAGCTGAGACGCACGCCTGCACGCCTGTGCACTCTCCATCCACCCTCTCTCACTCTCACTCTCACTCTCACTCTCACTCTCACTCTCACTCTCACTCTCTATCTCTATCTCTCCCTCGTCTTCCATCCTCCTCCTCCTCATCACTCCCATCACTTCCATCACCTCCATCACTTCCGGCTTCGCTACTCACCCTTCCAACCACCACCCCCTCCACTCCCCCACCGCCCCCTCATGTCCCGCCCCGCCATCTCCTACCCCATACCCACAGACGAACCCCCACCACTTGCAGCCTCACCGCTGGCCTACTACCCACCACCCTCTCCACGCGCTGGCCCCGCACCCTTCCGCGACGTCTCGGGCTCGGCCCCAGGCTCGGTGCCCCCTGGTGCCTCTCACAATGCTGGGGGCTCGGGCTCGAGCTCGCATCCGCACAGCTCGCATCCCGGACATGGGGGCGGCACCGGCTCGGGAGGCTCGGGGTACGGCGGAGCAGGCGGATCTGGCGGGGGCTACGATGCAAGCAGGAGCTCGCGACAGGTGTCAGGTCCACGCGCACCGGTGCGTCTACCTCTCGAAAGCGCTGACGGCAGTCTTCCACCTCCACGTTGGACTCGTACATCACGCGCTTGTTAGTGGTCACCAAGCAGCTTCTCCAAGGGCTGGAGCAATGGGCGAAGCGCGAGCTCAGCGAGGAGGCTGTGCGTGCGAGTGAGGCTCCGCTGACAACAGGTTAGCGACATCTACGTCAGGCTCGGGAACGGCTTTGAGCTGTGCGTCACCACGTTCCGGCGCGCGGGGATCTCGACTGCGTGAGTGTCGTGGCTGTGGATCTGGATCTGGGTGTCCAGACGTGAGCACTAGTGGCGAGGCCGCTCGCAGCGGAAAGTGATCGCCGTGCTCTTCGGCTTGCTGTGCCTGCTTGGCTCGGGATTGACTCGCCGCTCGGACAGCAGACGTGGCCACTCGCGGGCTGAGAGCTTTTAAGGCGGCGCGTGTGCGAGGTGCTCGCTCACGGCTGCTAGTACCTGTTCACCTGCGGGGCAACTGTGATCAGACTCTGACGCGATGGCCCTTTGACGGTCGCGCGTGCTGCACCGGGGTGGCGTCGCCTGTGCAACTTCCTCACACTTCCCCCTCACACGCCCGCTGACCGCAGCGACCTTGACTCGGTGCCCTCCGATCTCCGCGAGATCCTGGAGCGCGCGCTCGCTGAGGAACCGTCCCAAGATACGCTCAACATATACCTGCCCGACATCCGTGCTATCATCTTCAACCTCCTCAACGGTCTCAAGAACAAGCAGATGGCTTACAAGCGGCACCTGGGGGAGCGTGCGCCGCAGCCCGACCCGGTTACCCCGCAGCGCCCTCAGCCGCGGCAGCCTGCACCCCCTGCGGAAGCGGAGGCACGCTCGGTTCGCTCGATAACATTGACCGACGGCCCCGCAAGTCCCGCGAGCCAGACGGGCGTCCTCCCTGGCGCGAGCGCCCGCCCCGCGCTAGCCGAGCGCAGCCAGCACCGCGAGCGTGCGCCAAGGCCGGCACCGCCGGACGCGTTCCGGCCGTCTCGCACGCGACCCGCCCCAGAGGGGAGCGTGCGCACGCTCTCGTCGGGGAGCATGGAGAGGCCGATGCCGCGGACGACTTCGCCCATTCCCTCTGTGCACTCGGGGTACAGCACACCCCCCACAGGTCCAGTGGCATCTGCACCTACCGTCGCGGCCCCGCCAGCGCGACACCCTCGGCGGCCAGAGCGCGCGTCGCGCGACAGCTCAAACCCGACGTCGCGGTTCAGCGCCGACTCGGACACGTCGGCCATTTCCTCTCAGCGCCCGCCGTCGGACGGCGTGAGCAACGCGAGCACGAGCACCGTTACGATGCCCATACCGATCCCGCACGCGCATGGGCGCGAGCTGCCCCTGCCGCCTGGCGCTGGGCCTTCGCACATCCAGTTGACGCCGCCACCCGGTGTGCAGTCCGCGACAACCCCGCCCGCGCCGCTGCCTCCAGTTGCACCCAAGACGCCCCCACCCTCGTCCCCCGGCATGCCGGGGCTCCCCACCCTCAACCTTCCCGACCAGGTCGAGGAGTCGACCGAGATCTTGAACGGCGTCACCACACCTGTGGTGAGCGACGACTACCACCCAACGGCTCGCTCTGGATTTGCGCTCTTGCAGAAACAGGACGCGCTAGAGCGCCGCGCGTCCAAGCGCTTCTCGAGCTACACCTTCAACAAGATGGTCGGCACGAGTCCAGGCAAGAAGACGACGAACGGAACCGGTTCACCTCCTCGGCCGGCCCGGCGCTCAAACGTCCATGCCATCCCGCCGATGCCGTCTCTCACGGAGGCGCGTAGGAGCTTGATCGCCGAGACGACGCCATCCGTGAGCGAGCCATCTCAGAGCCCGGCTGAGACGGCTGATCTGGGTCCGAGCCCTAGTGTGAGCGCGCCGGCGCCGCCTCCCGAACCCACCCCTGGCCGTGTCACTGCCTTCCTTCAGCTTGGGCGTCACGTCAAGAAGACAACGATTGAGCTGCCTCTCACGATGAGTGCGCTCCGCCTCCTGTTTATGGAGAGATTCGAGTACGACCCCGGTATGGAGGACTTCCCCGACGTGTACATCAAGGACCCAAGAACCAGTGTGCAGTACGAGCTCGAGGACATGGAGGATGTACGGGAGGGCTGTCTTCTCGTGCTGGACATTGAACGTGAGTATCCTGGGCAGTGCCATTTTCCTATCACGCACACGCTCACACCAGCGCTCGACCAGGTCAAGCAACACTTCGACCTCAACTTCGCGTCGCTTGCACAGGACATCAAGGAGCTCAAGACGTCGCTGGCACAGTCGAAACGGATGAGCACTACGGTGCCTTCTAGCAGTCTGTTGGCCGTGTCGCCAGTTCTCACCGCCGCACCCCAGCCGCTGGAGCCGATCGTCACGCCTCGCTCTCCCGTGAGAAGTGACAGCGGGCCAGCACCCGTGGCAGAACTTCGCGCACACTATGAAGAGGTGCAGAGCTTGCGGCGCGATTTGGCGATCATGCGGCAGCTGCACGTTGACTTCCTCGCGCAAACCAAGGAGAGCTTTACTACGCTGCGTGCTCAGAACTCGGCAATGCGCGAGGTCGTCAAGACCAAGATGGGCGGGAACCGCGCGCTGCTTGACAATTCGAAAGCCAAGCTCGAAGGGCAGTGCCAGGACACCATCCAAGCCGTCGAAGAGGTCAGCGACACGATCGACGGCGCGCGCGAGGACGCGCTGCGGCGCGGCGTCACGCCGCCGCGGGGCCACATGGAGAAGATCAAGGCCGACCTGCAGCGGGCCACCGGACTCGTCGACGAGTTTGCACGCGACGTCACGCTCGCCGAGCCGACGTGGCGCGCAACCTGGCTGGCCGAGCTGCAACGCGTCACGGAGGAGCAGCGTCTCCTGGCGTACCAGAACAAGCTGGCGACAGACCTGAAGAACGACATCAAGGACGCAACCGAGATGCTCGACAATGTGAGCGCGTTTGTGACACAGCGCGCGACGCGCCCGCGCTTCCAGCCCCCGCCGGCCGAGACCGGGGGTGTGCAGAACCTGCTCCTCGAGATCCGCACCAAGGAGAGCGACCCATCCGCACGCCTCCGTGCCATCGAGGAGCAGGCCAAGGTGCGTGAGCGCGAGCTCGCGTCGCGCACCGACGAGTTCCAGGACGAGCTCGGCGCGTTTGTGCAGGGCAAAAAGTTGCGAAAGACGGGCGGGACGGACGAGGCCGAGCGCGTGCGCCAGAGACGCCAGGACCAAACCATCCGGCGCATGCTGAGCGGCGATGGGCCGAATGCGGGCGAGCCCATCTCCCCGCAGATCACGGGGAGCCGGAGCGCGAGCGCGGCGGGCGGTGCACCGCCAGCGGGATGAGGGGGCGGGTCGCGGGGTAGGGCATGGGGCGTAGGTTGTTGGTCATAGATGGGGGGATATGTAGCGACAGTTGTGCATTATGCTACGTGTGCGGCGGTTGTGTGAGGTAAGGCGAGACGGGAAGACGGCACAGGACGGTTCCAGTTCGGGGGCGGTGGCTCGAACTCGGGTGGTAGCACGTTGGGCTCACTTACACCGTGTCACCGCCAACCTCGAGCCACAACACTGGCAAACGACCAGAAGAGGTTCACCGTACACAGGATACGCCCCCAGTGTCAGAGCAGCATGCGTAGCGATACGCGCCGAGATATCATCGGCTAGACACATGTGGCACACCCTCGAAACGTGGGGAACACCCGCCCCGCACCGCAACCAGCTCGCCGACCGCCCGCCCAAGACAGCCGAGCAGACGCTGTACTGCGTGATCCTTGTAGACCATTAGAGGCCACCCGGAACGCCACATGCCTGTCGGAGAGCAGCGCGCCGCGATATCGAGCACCAAAGAGTTGGCAGGTGTGAATTTGGCTAAGTCGCCAAAGTTGCTCTACGGTGCGGGTTGGGGGTGTAGCGGCCAGCCCACAACCAACATCGGATACATGGGGTTTCAATATACTGTACGAGAGCTACAGCTCACGAGACACCACCCATAACGCCAGACATGCATGTCAATACTACGCGCCCAGAGGTACGAGAGCTTGAAGGCTGGGCGGGCAGTTGTCGCGTGTACCGCACGCGATACCCACGCACAGGCCACGCGCTGGCCATGCTGCGTGCGACTTCCACACGCTGAGCACTTTGACTCTGTCGTTGCCCAGTTCGCCGCTCACCACCAGCTCTTCGCCCATGAGCGCTCACATAGTGGTACAAGGAACAGTGTCCGCTAATGCTAGAAGTACAGAGATGCTATGTACAGGAGAGAAGACTATAACGCAACGGGGTGTCCCCTTTCAGATACTGGTCATTTTGAGTGGTCGCAGATGCAGGAGACTGTGGTGGGCAGCGTCAAATGGAGGAGACGGGGAGGTAAGGAGACGGAGGAGGGTGGCGAAGAACAAGTGTCTGTCTTGGGTGTGGGCGCTGAGTCTCTCCAAGGCTGGGGTTAACCTGGCGGACTTGGATGCTCGCTCGTCGCCGCGAACGTGACTGTTTATGGCGTCCTGTTGAACATGCTCCCGCGCGACGACTGCCGGTCGCTGTGGTGAGAGCCACGACGCTGCTCGCCGGCGCTGCTCGCTGCCAAGGTCGCCTCGGAGAACACGGGGAAGTAGTCATACTCGCTCGTCCTGGTGCCGCTCGTGACGCCGCTCGCCGAGCTCATCGCGCGGTTGTGTGACGGATATGCGCCCATCATGGTCATCGAGCTCGGCGTAGACACGCTTGGTGCCAGGCTGTACCGCGCCGTTGGCGGTGAGGCTGGCACTGGGCCTACATCGACGAGGCGGCCGGTCGTTGTCGGTGGCGAGAGGAGGAAGCCGCTGCTGCGAGTGCGTTCTCTACGCAGGTCGAGCGGCTCCGAAACAGTCCGCGGGACGCCGGGCGTGAAGTCTGCCATCGGGGAGACTGGCGGCGAGCTCGCTCCCGCGGCTAAAAGGCCTTGATGTATGCTCGACCCGCGCGTGTGGTTGGAGATCGTCTCGCCGAGGCGCCTCATGTCGTCCTCCTCGGTTGCCTGCTGCATACCGTTCACCGAGGTGCCGGCCGTGGTCGAGTTGTAACTGTCGATGTCAAAGTCCGAGTAGCCGTCGACCATGCTCTTCTGCCGCATTGTCTCGACGTGCTTGCGGGTGCGTAACGTGGGGCTGCTGCTCCCCGGCTCCATCTGCGCCATCTTGTACTCGACCACGCCGCTCTTGCCATGGCGACGACGGTTCCAGAACCACCAGCCACAGTACGCACACGCCGCGAGGGCGATGAAGCCGATCACGGAGCAGACAGCGATGATGGTAGATGTAGCGACTCGCTTCTGCCCGGCGTTGGCAGCAGCGCTCTGCTGGGCGTTGCCCTGCCCGTCCACGGTGCCCGATGACACACCGCTGAGCGGTTGGCGCTCTCTGCGCACCTGCCAGAAGTCACGGGACGCGACCGCTGCGTCCGTGAGCGGGACCATTCCCACGGTTGGCTGCCAGGTCGTTGGGTTCAGGCGCTGGTCGGGGTACTGGTAGATGGAGTAGACATTCTTGAGGAACGACGAGCCGAGCACACTGGCTGTCAGCACCGAACAGGACGCCTTCCTCCTCACAAGTCTCCCCGATTGTTCAGGTCGGCATACTGTAAGACGCCTAGGCAGCGGGAGAAGCTCGGGTCCTCTGTGTCGATGTAGCTCATGTCGAGCGGGTGCATTGGGTAGTCGGTGCCGCCGAAGGTGAAGGTCAAGGTCAACGGCACGTTGCATGCCAAGCGGTCTGCAGATGTCAGCCTTAAGCAAGTCAAGTCACTCACACTTCCCGTCGTCGTCAGCCGCCACGCCGAACGCCCCATAGATGGCATTGAGCATGTCACGATTGTTGACCAGTATGCCCACACCGCCAGAGTCAAGGACCGCGACAGGTGTCGTGCTGTTGGCATCCGTCCGAGTCGAGCCTAAAGGGATGGGACGGGTTGTGGGGCCGACGCCGTTCTTCGGGTCGTCGAAGAACGTCGCCTGGATGCTTTCCAGGGGCACTCGCCAGTGCAGGTATCCGGTGCGGCCGAACCTGGGATGGGGGAGGATGGGCAGCCACTTGGGGGCACACGGCGGTGGACAGACACGCGAGTCGACCTCACCGATACCGAAGCTGGAGCGCGTCCGTACGTCTTCGTTGCGCTCAAGCGAGAGCGAGAAGTACCGGTTTGTTGGGGCCGACGCGCCCGCCCCGAAGAGGTTGTCCAGAAAGGTCGCACCGTCGGGCGAAGAACCCGTTGTACCCGGTATAGTCTCAGTGATGAGCGAGTTGGCGGGCACTGGGGTCAGCGAGTCACTTGACTTGGTCACGCAATGACAGTGGTACGCCTGCGACGCTGGGCAGCTTAAGGCACGCTCCCGCACTCGAGGCGGCCCCGCGCTGTGTGAAACCGCTCGATGACACCCGCTCCCTGCGTCCCACAGTCGACTCACAGGCAAGACCCAGAAGGCCTGTAAAGTTGCCGTCACCGAGGTACTCGTTCTGCACGTCCTCGGCGGAGACCATGGCCTGGTACCCGATGCCAAACTCGCCAACCGTAACTTGCTCCCACATGATGTTGCCGTTAATGCTGCCAGAGTGGTACTCGATCTCCAACGGGGTGTCACTGTTGAGCGAGTGCGTGTCGTTGAAGAGCGCGGGCGCGTCCCTGCAGTCTTTGGACGTGCAGTTCATTGATGCGATCCACTGTTGTGGTCAGCACTGGTCGTTCATCGTCTGTCACGCCATGCTCTCGCCGTGCGCGATGCCGGGAAGCCAGAGTGAAGGCAGAAGAGCAGCTGGGACGTATGCCCAAACCGGCTTCCCGCAGCACCATACCTCAACAGCGCCGGCTACGTCGATGCTCCATCGTGGGCCCACGCCCACCACTCCGTCGTCACCCGCCGTCAGACGCACAGCGCCATTCCACACTCACCATGTCTGACGACCCTAAGTCAACGAGCATGTTGACCGTCTGAGCAGTCGTGGGCGTTGTAGGAGCACGCTTCCGAGCAACTCCCTCTGCCAAGTCGTGCCCAAACGTCATGGGGAGGGAGTAGACGGCCTGGTCGTCGTTGCCGCCTGCGAGGCTCAAGTCGAACACGACACCAGGGACAAAGGTGACCTGCGCCGCACGCGTTCCCGAGGTCGTTGTCGTCTTGGATGCCGAGGGGGTAAGAGTGAAGGACCATGGCTTGCTCTTTCCCGAGGCAGAGGACATGGCGCCCGAGCTCGGTCCTGCGCTGTTCGATGCACCAGTCGGCAGACCCGACACGGAGCCGGTCCCGTTGACCGAGCTGCTTGGGGTTGGGGAAGCGCTTTGTGCGTCGCTGCCCAGAACTGGGGATGAAGGCGAGGGTGAAGGCGACGCAGCGCCCGCTGTCGGAGCCCACGGCGGCGCAAAGCCTGCGTCAACAGGAGAAGAGCTTGGCGACTCCCCGGAGGGCGGCGGTGGTGGCTCTTGCCGTGGTTGGATGAGGTGTTGTTGTTCGCGCTGGTGTGGTGGTGATGGGGGATGTCTTTGTGGTGGGGATCCGGGGCGAAGGGGTGGTCTTGGGGAGGAAGGTGATGAGGCCGAAGCGGTGGATGGTGGGGGAGATGCCTCGTGCTGGTACCATGGTATTTGGATCCTCATGGTGGTGGGAGAGTGAGAAGAGGGAGGAGGTGACCCGAGGTGGTTCGAGGCGTCGAGTGCTGCTGCGCGCTGTGGTTGCGGCTTGCTCGGTTCGGCAGCGGACCGTTGATGTTGGCGTGGGCGCTGCCGCAACATTTGGTTGCAGCCTCTGCGCTCAGGCTCAAGGGGAGAGGGAGAGGGAGGGGGAGCGGGGCGAGGGAGGGAGGCAAGGTCACAACGGTGAACGGACGCCGGTGGTTGGATCTCCCATACACAGCTTTGCGAAGTGAGGCGACCACAGACGGCCGCAAGCAAGCAAGCAATGAGAAAGGTTGCACAGGTACACTGTCCGAGCACCCAGGTGATCGCTGTGCGCGCTCGCGCGCAAGAGACGTTGACGAATGGAGGCCGCTGGGCGAGGTGCTTCTCGATTCTCTTGGCGTGGTCCTGGGCTGAAGAGGTCACGAGTCGCGCTTGGCCCTTGGAAGCCGGCTTGAGCGGAGGAAGAAGGGTTGGAGAAGCCGGAGCGGGGAGGCGCAAACGAAAGAGTGTGTTGGTCGGGTGTCACAAGGATGCAAGGGGGAGAGAGCGAGTGAACGTGTGAGAGGGGGAGAGAGGTGAAAGTGGGTGTTGAGAGTTGACACAGATGACTGCACGGGGCCGAGGGAGGAGGAAGGTGCGGCGGGTACGGATGTGGGTTTGCGGGGAGGGGGTGTTGTGTGGGGGAGGGATGTGGAGGGAGGAAGGGGCGTGACTTGGGTGGCTTGGGGCTCTGCCTTGGCGTCGCGGGTGGAGAGGCCGAGGATGAGAGGAAAGGAGAGGAGAGGAGGGGATGGAGAAGAGATAAGAGACGACGAGTAGAGTAGAGAGGATGATGAGGAGATGAGATGAGATGAGAAGAGAAGAGAAGAGAGAAGAGAGAAGGAGAGAGAGTCGCGGTCACACACTGCACTGTATCCACCGTAGCGCAGCCCATCGTGATCACCCACTCTACCACTGTAGCCCGTGAGAGCGGCAAGAGGGCACAGAGGGGGGGGTCCAGGGCCCCAGACTCGAGACATGCCAGACACCCAGACACGGGTCCCTGTGCCCTGTGCCCTCTGCCCTCTCTCTCTTCTGACATTCCG
The DNA here is from genome assembly GCA_023630115.1 of Cutaneotrichosporon sp. PK4640. NCBI lineage: Eukaryota > Fungi > Basidiomycota > Tremellomycetes > Trichosporonales > Trichosporonaceae > Cutaneotrichosporon > Cutaneotrichosporon sp. PK4640. The sequence continues at coordinate 31,653 of JAMALN010000177.1, forward strand.
CTTCCTTACCTTTGCTATTTGCCTAATTGCCTACAAATGCAAATTGTTAATCATTCCCCATGAGTACCATTAGTACTCAGGGGTGTCGTATATTTCGGGCAGGTGAACAGCGTCCTTGCAGGCGGTCAGGACAGGGATGGCTGCACGAATCCCGGTCGATTCAGGGACAGTCAGCCAAGGTGCAAGGCCTCTGCCCGGGCCAAGCAAGTTCAGGGACAACAAGGGGGGGGTGCGAGCAAGGGGGTGGCACTGAACAAGCTTACTGTACTCTGCCTCTGCTCGCTCACTCCTCTTCCTCTGTTCTTTGCGCTCGTTGCACTACCTCTCCCCTACGCTTCCGCCGGATCGCCAGACTCACACATGGCTGAGCTAACCTGTCCATATTCAATCAGAGACGTTCAACGCCACGTCAACTCATGATCGAGACAGAGACCGAGGCAGCAAAAGCTGGTCCGCTCGTGCGAGCACACACGGGCCATGTCAAACATCAGGCGCAGCAGATAACATGGAGGCGGCCCGGGAGGGGTTGTGAGCCAAAGCGGGTAAAAGACGAGAGGGCAGGTCTGCAGGGCTGCGTATCGGGAAGGAAGGCTGTGCTGACCGTACCCAACAGAACGCAATGTGGATGGATCATCTTCCAGCAAACGACAGTGGTCTATGCGGGGCATCCGGGGGAGAATTGGAGGCGGGCAGCCGGTCGACGTTGCGAGCACCAGGCTTGAGGTGGTGGGCGGGCATGGCAGGGTGGAGAGGCCACAAAAGTTCTCAGAGGCGGTGCCAGCTGCAACAACAGAATGCAACGCGATGTTCTTCCATCGGAGGACGTGGTCTGCGCCATACAGTACATGCACAGCACTTTGGTGCCCCCTGGTAGGGGTGGTGCTGGCGGTGGCGCGGTCTCGTTTAACCCAGACGCGTCTGCTTAAAAGCTTCCTCAGATTGTCTGCTCATGGCAGTGGTCGCGAGAATGCCGTCGTGCTGCGGCCTGCAATGCAATGTGGTGAGTGTGGAATGTCTGTCTAAAAATTGAGCTTGTGAACAGCCTTCCCCCTGGATGTCCTGGATCTCTTGGTGACCCCGGAGACCTTGGCAGCCTTGGAGGGTGGGGTGGCGGGCAGAAATAACAGCGAGCACCGGAGCACGAGCAGGGAAGCAGACGCGTCCTTGCACAGTCATGATGGCTGCACCTGGATCCTTTGTCCAAAAAAGCAGGCGCCACCGCCACCAAGGGTCACCGTGTGCCCATCTCATCTCCATTTCAGTACTCGCGCCTGCCGTTGGAAGGCGCTGTAATATGCTCAATGCCGCTGGAGATGGGGACGGAGACGCGGCCATGACGATGGTGCAAGCTGATGCAAGACTAAGCTCATGCTACTCAGGGGCGCAGGTACGTGGTGGATGCTTAAGCTAAACATGCAGTGTTCTGTGATGCTGGCATGCTGGCATCGGGCGTATTTACCTGCACGCCTGTACATCTGCATGCATCACAAGGGAGGAATTTGGGGGCAGTGTCATGTACAGCATGCTGTAACAGCGGACCGGTGTGCATGTCAGGCAGGGGCGGTGTGTTCTTGTTGCCAGCCAAGAAGGGAGGAGATCAACACACGGTGAGTGCTGTACGTGGGGGGCGGCGGGTGGGTTGTGGTCATGTGTCCATCTTGTCGTCTCGGTGGCAGTGCAGCCACTGGCCGCGCTTGAGCACAACAACACAGTGTTTGTAGTGGAGACCTTGCATGGGGTGAGGAGGTGCAGTTGCGGGAGGGCGTAGAGAACGAGATCTGAGAGTTTGCGATCTGCAAGCAACGGGGCGCATAAGGCGCTGGAGCGAACAGCGTCCACACCACATGCCTGACTGGATCACTGATCACTGATCTGCTCCCTCGCGCACTCGGTGTGGTACCTAGACCAAGCCACATGCTGGCTGGAATGCCGGCAATGGCGGGGGTAGAGTTGTTCCCATCGGCTGGAGAAGAGAGAGTAAGCGATCAAGCGAAACCGGGCCGAGAACCTGAGAGCCCGAGAACAATGACGCTGGTATGTACGGTGGGAAGGCCCTAGCATTCACGTGCAGATCACGTTGTGTTGGGGTGGAGAGCGGGGTGAGCGGGGTTCGGGGGTACGGAGAGGTGCCCCACAGACTGACAGCGGTGGCCTCCGCCGTTTTCCGCTACAGGCCGACAGTCGCCAGGATGGTAGTGCGGGGGGAGGGGGAGACGAGGGAGGATCGGTTATGACCGATTTTCAGGCACATTGCTTGGCCTCGAGTTTTCACTGGTCAACACTAAACACTGGCTCTACGCACTACGCACACGACCCCCTGCACCCCCGCTGCTCCACTCGCTCGACTCGTCTCCATCTCTCCTCCTCTACTCTCTACTCTATCACTCGACTCGCGCGCACCCTTCTGCGCTTCATCACTCATCTCTCTCACACACCACTCCCACACCCAAACCTACACTCTACCATGCACCTCCTCCGCGCAGCCTCCCTCCGCGCCCACGCTCGCGTCCACCTCCCCACCACCCCCATCCCCGCCACTATCCACCGCCGCTCCCTCTGCATGCCGCCCTTCCGCGGCAGCATCGAGGCCTCGGACGACCCCCTCCCCACAGACCACGAGGCCTTTGACGTCAAGTCCACCCCCGACGTCTCTGCCGCCGACGGCATCACCCCCGAGGCCGCCCTCGCAGAGCTTCGCCGCCTCCGCAACAACACCGACCTCACCCCCGCCGACCTCGGCATCCACACCCCTACCCCCATCGCCCCCTTCACCGACGTCGACCCCGTCACTGGCAAGGTCGTCGGCCCCCCGAAGAAGTCCTTTTTCTCCAAGAAGGCTGCCTAGAGCGCCACACGAGAGCAAGCGCTTTGAGAGCGGCGCCGACGAAAAAAATGACCGCAGCACCAACCCTGTGAGTCTTGCCCACTGCCGCACACACATCTACCCACAACACGCCCGCTGACTCCCAGGCGCCCTGCATCGCATTGCCATTATTCCTAGCCCACAGTCCAGACACAGTCCGCTCGTTGTACATTCGACCCCCGCCTGTTATGTATCCAACATGCTAATCACCTCGCGCGCGCGCGCTCGCGAACGCCCGCCTACCCAGACACTCACCGCAGGACACCAGGTCGGCGCGGATGATGATCCGACCGAAGATCCGCGCGCCGCGCCAGCGATGCGCGACGATGCTGCGTCACCATGTCGCGCGTTCTCGGCAGCACCGCGCCCACGCGCCCATGCGTGGATCCTGTGGACGGCGACACGGCGAGGGTGTGCCACCGCCCGCCTGCCGACCGGCGCCCGAAACGGGCTCTTGCCATGCCCCATCATGCCTCGGTGACTGACCACGGGCACTCTGGGCACCGAGTTCTTGCGACGGTCTGCACCGCCACCCCCGGCGCTGCGCTCGCTTCGCGGCGAGTGCACAAGTGCCGTGGCCGTTTGCATCTACTCTGACGTAGCCCTGCAGGCCGCATGGTCCTGGCATATCGCAGAACTGCGAGACATGCTGACCCGTTCGTGACACCACATCAGCGCCACCCAGCTTTCCTGCTGCCACGAGCAGGACTGAGCTCGAGCCTGAAGCTGATCGGAGAGCAGTTGTGCCCCAGTTGGCAGGGAAAACACCAAAGTGGCAGACATTCCACCCTCCTCTGACCGTGAGCATATGGACAAAGAGTATACACATTGCATTGCATCCGTCTAAGGTCTACCAGCCAGCAGTCCGCGACTGCATCGCCGCCCGTTTCTTGGGGACCTTCTTGCCCATGACGACTTTTTGGATGTCGGGGTGTCTTTCGTGCTTGACCATGGACTTCCAGTACTCGTCCGTGGTCTGGAGGGAAAGGCACTTCCGTGTCTCTATGCCAAAGGGGAGGCTGTTGTCGAAGTCGGCCGCCGTCCTCAAGAGCTTGAGGAACAAATCCGAGCAGTACTCAGGGATGCTCTGGTCGTTCTCGATGTGCTCGCACCAGTGTCTCGCCCACTTCTCGTAGCCAACGAGGGTGATGTCGACCGCTGGGCCGCGGCGAAAGACGTCGAAGATGGCGTCGATGATGTGATCGACAAACTTGTGTGCAAGCACATACGCGGGATTCGGACACTGCACGGAGGAATCCGGCATGAACACGAAGTGGTACTTCGTTTTCTCCTGGAACCGAATGTCGCTGGTGCGCCTGGATGGGTCGCGGAACCCGAGACGGAAGTACGGGAAGCCGTTGACGTTGACGCGGATGTAGATGATCACCGTTTTCGAGTTACCGATGGGCATGACGGGCACCAAGACCGTTTCGTCGGCGCGGGGAGTGACTTGGTGGACGGTGAGATCGGCGTTGATGGGCAACCTCTCCATGCCGAAGGATACCGATGTCGTGCGCACGGCCAACATTGTGATCGGCTGGCTGTCGGGACCAGGGAGCTTGCCTCGATCGCAGCTGTACACTGGGAAACCGTCGGGCACCCATAGCTTGAACGAGGTCGAGGTCGAGCATGCCCTTAGGTCCAGAACGGGCTCGTGCAGGCTTTTGTACGTTCCCAAGGTTGTCCAGAAGTCGGTGTCGGTGGACTGTGCAATGGCAGGGACAGCGGCAGCGGGAGGCGATGGGAGGCGAGTCTCGGTCGTGGGCGGAGGGGCCTTCGGACCCCTTGACTCGACTTCGTCATCGCTGTCACCGATCTCGATGACATCGGGTTTGAGTTCCGGCGGCGATGAGGGACCTGGCGAGGGAAGCTGGGCGCGCTTGTTTGCATTCGTTGTCGTCAAGCGAGCCGGGACGTTGAAGCTACCGAGAGCCGAGCGGGCACGATGGAGCGAGGGTGGCATCGTCGCGGAACGCTTGGCGCGTTGGTCAAATCGAGAGACCAGGGGCACCGGCTCAGAGGGTGGAGGGAGGAGGGGCGACGGCGAGCGGGCGGGGGTGGCAGCAGGTTGCTGGGGCGAGGCTGCCGTGTCGAGGGTGCCTCCATCCAGGTGGACAGGCGGAGAGCGGTTACGGCTTCCGAGGACGCGGCTCCTCTGATCCTCGGCCCCGCTCTCGTCGTCGCTGACGCTGTTGGGCACGCGCGAGGGACGTTTGGAACTGTAGCTCTCGCTGTACTCGTCCTCATCGAGCTCGTCGAGCTCGTCCTCACTCTCGTCGAGCTCGTCAACTTCGTCCTCGCTCTGGTCGCGAGGTCTCCAGCGCTTGGGCGCAGGTCCCGCCTCACTCTTGCGTCCTCGCTTGGCGGCCTTGGAGGGCCGACGAGGAGGGGCGGGGCCGCGACGATGACGCATTTCAACGGGGGGAGGGTATGGTGGGATATGGATCTTCTTGCCGTAATGCACATTGGGGTCGTCGCACCTCATGTGCTGGTACTCCGTCCGAAACGAGACCGTGTCAAAGTTCTTGTCCCGCAGGTCCTTCTCCGACATGCCCATGGCACGGTGCCAGTTGTCAAACTTGACGGCGAAGCGCCAGCTGCCCCTCTTGTCCTGCTTGAATCCCCACACCAACGCCCTCCCCTGCGCATCGGGGAAGCAGCACGCGTCGTCGCCTCTGCAGCGGCGGACCTCTGCCCGTGGTGCGTTGTTTTGGTTACCCGAACGACGTGGGACGTTGCCTGGGTCGGAGGAGTCGGCCTGGGGGAAATCCGGATCCCTGCGCGCCCGGCTGGTGCGGCGGGGCATGGTGAAGCCTCTTGGGTGTGTCAACGTCCGTAGGTGGCAGCGTATGTTGGCGAGAGAGCCGGGTCCAGCTCAGTACTCACTGTGACGGAGGTTGGTTTCGAGGGGTTGAGGAGCGGTTGCTTAGCCTGGCGCTGTCGAATATGCGGAAGGCGAGAGGTTCTCGGGCAAGCTACTCTAGAGCGATCCGCCAAGGATGATCACGGTCCCCTGGCCTGTCAGCGCGCGTCACAGAAGCGCCGCCTAGGACCAACGTCACTCACAAGAGGCGAACTCCGGGGAAGGACTACCGATGACGACCGAGGTGGAACGTGTGGGGGGTGGCGGTGTGCGAGAGTCGTGGTCGGCACCTGTAAGGTGAGAGCGCCTCTGGCGAGGTGTGAGACGAAGAGCAGTGGGAAGAGTCGTGTGGGGGAGTGGGAGAATGGAGGTTAATGACAAGTCGAGGGACAGACTCCCCAGACGCGTCCCAACCCCCAGAGACACTGCGGGTTCGACTTTTTTTCTTCGGCCGCAGGGCTGATGGCTGCAGGGTGTGATCTTGGAGACGGCTGGCACGACGCACTGTCCTCCGTCCTCGACCGATCCACCTTGCTCCAGCCGCACAACCCTGCATACCCTTCGCGCCCACCCAGATCCAATTCACACACGCCCTGCAAGCCTGCAAGGGGCAAGAGCTGGACGCGAGCAGGCACCGGCAGCAGTAGCTGTAAAGTAGGATGCCCGTCCGTGTGGGCACAGAACGTGTCGTGAGTGCACTCGAAGCGCGAGGTGGCGGCGTGGTGTAATGGATGGCGAGGATGTGGGTTGAGGGAGCCTGGGGACGGACAGTGCCATGGAGCTCCAATGTGCAGTCACATTCCGCCCTTTCCCCGCGCCCCAACCCCATGACCCAAAGACAGTCGCGCTGCTAAACCGCCGTACACGGCGACTCAAGCCGGCGGTCTCAACCAATGGCTTGCAGCTTGCAGGTTGGGGGTTGGGATCAATCAGTCTGATAAGATCAGGGAAGCCTCTGGTGGCCCATGCCGACAACCTGGTGCGCGGGGAACTGCCTGTCGCCCGCTGTCAGTCCTGTCGTCTGGCATGCTCACATTGGCTGCTGATAGCTGATGAACGACATGGATTGCACTGTCGGCAGATCGGCAGAGTATACCCGAAGTCACTCGGCCGGCAACTTTGATGAGGGAAGAGCTTGGGCCTCTTATCGGCCGCCGTATTCACCTCCATCTCGGCGCTCGCTCGCTCGCCCGGCTCACTCGCTCGTTCGGGCCCAATTCAGCGGTGGAGAGAGCGCCATGGCGCTTGACAGCCCACGAGCCACGAGTCCACGAGTGGTGCAGGTGCCAGCATGCAAAATCATGCAAGAGCGGTGGGTGTGTCGGCCATCGGCGATTAACGGTTCGGCCTCCACCTTTCCCTGCACGATGCCAAGCACACTTGTCGTACTTCACTCTACTTCACTCTACTTCACTCTCCTCGTCTCATTCAATTCTGCACACAATGCATTACATTTCCTATGTCCCTATCTATCTCCTCTGGGCCCCGACCTGCACCTACGGCTCCAACCTCGCATCTGTGACCGCCCTGAACCCATACGAGGGACACCGGTCCTTCCACTCCTCGGCGTAGCTCTCCAACGTCTGGAAGCTCAGGAGGTCGGCGTGGCGGACGTCTACTTGGTATCGCATCAACGTGACCTTGAACTGCTCCGCGCAACACCCGAAGATGAAGTCGCGTTGCCCCAAGTTGGCAGTCTTGGGGAGTTCGAGCCACTCACGAGGCCAGAGCTCTAGGCCGATGAGCTTGACCCTCGCGGGCTGAGTGTCGAAGCCTCTGGCGATGGAGCGCAGGATGTCGCTGACAGTTGACCGGCCTTCGGGTTGGGGGTTGTCGCCTCTCGAGAACACAAGATGGTACTCAATGTTTGACTCAAGACTGTCTTTGAACGTCATCAAGAACCGCCTCTGAGGATTGAGCTGGATGTGGATGACGACGACTGGGCTCCGATGAACTGCCAGGGTAGGCAAGTAGACGTTGTTGTGCTCTTTGACCGTGACTCGATGGATAGTGTGTCGTGGGACGGCACGAAGGCGATCCAGGTCGAAACTGAGCCAGTTGCAAGACTGGAGGCGCACTGCGTCGACGCGAAATTGACCGAGTGGATCGCCGGCTTCGCGTCGTTCGCGTCCAGCTTGACCAGGCGGACGGTAGGCCTTGTGGGAATGGACGACACCTCCACCTCGGCCGTGGGCGAAGTGGTAAGTCACCCGCCGCTGCAGAACCGGGAGGTTATCGTACTGCTCCGACTTCTCGACGTCCAGAACGCGGCAATGGCGTAGAAGACTTGGGTCAGGCGGATTGTCACGAAACAGCTGGCCCGCGGAGCCAGCAAGCGTGCCAACTAGGTGGCGAGCGCGGCGTTCGTTGTCCGTGGGGGTAGCGGCCAGGAGCGGGACCGCTGGCGGGTCACGGCCCGCGGGAATCGAGAGTGGTGCCGTCCTCCATGTCGGGGCACGGTGAGGGGCGGTAGCGAGAGGAGCGTTGGATGGCAGCGAGATAGGAGGAGCGGCTACCTGTGGAGGCGGTAACGATGAAGAGCGGCCGGGGGTGAGGGTGGGGCCCGTTTGGGAGGCCTGTTGGGCGTACATGGGCTTGAGAGTGGCCGTGGCTGCAGGGCCAGTCGCCCCAGATTGGGGCCGTCGCCCACTCTCCACAGGTAGGTCATCGTCACTGTCGAGGAGTACGATGGGCTGGTTGACATCGCGGCCCTCGTTGTTGCGGATGATGATGGCCTCGTTGGTGGAGAGGTCAGGGGAGGCCCGTTTCCCGCCGCGCCGGCGAGGAGTGGGGGTTGGCATAGCACGGTTAAGCTGGGGAGACGAGGAAGGGCCGGGAGGAGAGAGAGCCTCACCCCAGGGGAAGGGGGGGACAGCGAGGCGGGTGTTGGTGGGGGAAGGAGGCGCAGAAGGGGTGAGGAGCAGGTCGTCTTCCTGGATACCTGCGCTGGCATCGGCAGATAGGCCGGGAGAGCGTTCCGAACTGGTCTGGTCGTCATGCGAGCTTGTGGGTGGAGCCGCTCCCCTCTTCCTCTTCTTTCCCCTGCGCGGGCAGTCCTCCTCCTGAGTGACCTCGGCGCCCTCGGCATCTGCGAGAGAGTCCGCCTTCTTCTTGCCCTTGCCCTTGTGCAGCTTTTGGCGCCTCGCCGGCTTCTTCCTCCTTCCACTCGTGGCCAATCGCTCCCTCCACGTTTCAGCCTCCCTGCAGACCCAGCAGCTGCGAGGAAGAGAGTCGTCGCTCAACTTGGGAAGTGGGTGGAAGAGCAGGCGTTGGAGGGGGCACGTGTTGGGAAGCTTTTCCTTCTTGGATAAGCGGAGGAGTCCGTGTCCTTCGTGGAGGTCGAGGAAGGCTTGGACATCGTAGCCAAGGTCGGTGAGGTCTTTCGCAGACAACGCCTTCGCCACCGAGTCGCCTTTGAGCCACACAACGAGACGAGCCACTTGGGTGCGCTTCTCGATCTTGTACATGGCGACGCCCAGGACCGGGCCCTTGTTGTTGTGGCGGCTGTGGTTGCGAAGCTCGTCGCCTGAGCTATCGCTGAGCTCGTCGCCTGAGCTATCGCTGCGCTCATCGCCTGAGCTGTCGCTGAGCTCGTCGCCTGAGCTGTCGTGGCGAACATCGACGAGGTTCTGCGCTGTCGACTCCAAGTAGGTTGGGTCTCTCTGGAGGTCATCGGACTCCGATTCCGAGCTGCTCTCGTTGCCGACGATGCGATAGGAAGCTTTGAAGAGTGAGTAACGACCGTGATGCGAAGTTGAAGGGCACTAACCGAGATGGGACTTCCGAGGGAGGCGTTGACGGACCATTTTCCTAGTCGAGATCTAGTAATGAGACAGAGGAGGGTGAGGTGAACTGATGTGTCAGCGGAGGGACGAGTAGCCGAACCAAGAGCGAGAGTGGCAGATAAGGCTCACTGGAAACTGCGGGAGGCAGAGAAGCAATGCGCGGAGCTTTATTCGAGTCTTGCAGGGGGTCTTGCCAGTCGCGTGAGCAACAACTGGATGTGGTGGGGCGATGGGGCGAAAGAGGCGAAGGGCGTGCGTCGGGGGGGAAGGGGGGACACGGCCAAGATGCTCGAGTGTGCGGCGCCAAGGATTGTGGCACTGTGGGGTATTAGCGCCATCAGCAACGGGGACGGGGAGAGCGGAATGGGCGACGAACCAGAATCGATCGGGGAGTAGAATTCAGTGGAAACGGCGAGAGCGCGGGCAAGGCGTTGTCAGAGTAGTGGGTGGAGGAGCGGGTGATAGGCAAGAGCAGAGGGGGGGCGGTGGAGTGGTGGATAGTGGGGTTGAGAGTGGGGATGAGAGAGCCTGGGCAGCTGTCAGCATCCGGATGGTGGGTGGACGTGTTTTATGAAAGATTGAGGGGGTGGGAGAAGGCTGGCCTCAGCGACATTGCGACTGGGAACATCCATGACGCGTCTCAGCAAGTGCACTGGCCCCCATCAGAGAACCTGAGCACCTCGCTCGAGACCAGGTCTGAGGCAGTACCCTTGCCTTGAAAGGGTCGTGGAGCAGAGGACACCATCCTGAGGAAGTGCTGGCAAGTTTGGGGCAGACGCCGGCTTTGAAGACGCCCACGCAACGGCTACGTCCAGCTGTGCACCTTGCGACTTGGTACCTAATAGTCTCCATGGTCAACTAGACGAGTGGAATGCGGGGCCAGGCTGTACCATGGTCCTCCAACTGTTGCCTGACGCGGGGCATTCCGCATGTTGCTCGAAAAGTCAGCCGCGGGTCTCTCGATTCACGCAGGCTTTGTGACGGCACAGGCCCACAGCTCACACACAGCCGCTCTCGTCTCATACCAATGGACTCGGGGAGGGGAGCCTTGTCTCCAGCCAGCCCTTGTTCCCCAGTTTGGATCAATGCCGCCAAGATCAGTCCTCTCGTTGGCTGCTGATCTCATCTTGATCTGCTGGGTGCCCACTTGCTCTCAGACTCACGGACCGCTTGAGGGGTAATTTAACCCTGCACAACGGAGCCGAGAGGCCGAGGACACAATGGAGCTGATTGACTGAGTTTGCATGTCAGGGGGTGATTTTTCGAGGTCGGTGGCTGCGCTCAGCCCCGCAAACGCACCTGCTGCTGTCCTGCTTCCCTGCCTCGCCCCTCTGCATGTATGCACATCCCCGAACATCTCCGCCATGATTTTCTGGTCAGAACTGAGCAGGATCGGGGGGCATTCAGGTTGGCAGCGAGGAGTGCAGGCGGTCCGCAGAGGGAGAAACCGCGAAACCCATTGTGGCGTCGGAATGATGGCGTTCTGGGAGGCACCGCACTCATGTCACCCTACCCCATGTACCCGGCAATACCAGGTCCCCCCCCTACTGCGGCCGGGAAGCTCCCCCTCCACAGATAACCGGGATGATCGGCTGATCAACTGAAACATGCATACATGCGGCAGATGACTATTGTGAGGGAGGCAATGTACAGTGGGATGGGGTTTGAGAGCGGCGGTGGATATGTGGCCGGCAAAACGCTGCCAGGCTTGGGTGTGTCGTTGAGAACCGATTCACACGCTGCGCACACAAGCCCAAGTAGGCGCGCTTGGCCGCGGCGTCTCGACACAGGCCAGCGCAGGTGTGGAAGCGGGGTGCGGGGCGAAGAGCAGGCGAGGCTTGCTCGTCGCATGTGGCGAGGAGTGCGTCGTGTCGTGGTCCGCCAGCTCGTCGATGTCACCGCCGGCATCCGGGTTCAGCTGCCCAGCCTTGGAAAGCTTCCGACGCCCACCCGTGGTCTTGTTCGGGCCGACAAAGGCTGCCTTGCCAGTCATGCCGCGCGCATTGGTCTTGGGCTGGGTTTCGCTCTTGGCGTTGGTTGTGCGGTTGACCTTTGGCCGGGGAGCCGGGGGCGTCGGTGTGGCCGGTTCGAACTGGAGTGGAGCCGATGACGCGGGCGCGGGCGTCTCCCGGACGCAGGGAACGAGGCTGGACGCCACGCTCGAGGTCGTCTGGCGGGGAGGGGTAGCCGGCGCGGGGGAGTCTGGGAGGGGGACCGGCTCACCCGTCCAAGCTTCCAAGGCGGCGACGAAGACGCCGAGCTCGGCCGGACTGAGTGCACGGATACCCTCAGCGGTGATGATACAGTTGAGCTGGTGGAACAGGCGGGAGCGCGCCAGGGCGTCCTCGACCATGAGGTCGGCCGCGGTGCTGGTGAGCCGATGCTGGATGCTTGTGAGACTGGTGCTGAGGCCATCGGTGGGGCCGTTGCCGGCGCTGGAGGTGTTGGACATTGTGAGCTGGTGGTTAGAGCCCTGGGCGACCTGCTTTGGTACTCACTGGGCTTGTGGGATGTTGTCGAGGGAAGGGTTGTGCAGGATGACGCGCGAGTCTGTGGGTTGGCCCAAAGATGATAGAAGACTACCGACGTCGTTCCAGAAGATGTCGAAGCGGGGCGTGTGGGTGCTACGGAAAGCGGCGCGCGCACTGATGTACTGATATCGGCGAGGCTTCGAGGGTGAGCGACGTGCTTGTGCAGAGAGCTGGAAGGTTGCAGAGAGGAGAAGTGGCCGAGGAATGCGGGTGAGAGGTGCGGGTCGAGGAGGGAGTGTGCACCTGCAGTCGTCATGTGGTGACGTGTGGTGGCTCAGCTGGCCCGCATGGCTGGACAGCTCGCAGTCGCACCCCTCTCGCCGACGCCCCTCTCACTCTCCCCACGTCCCCGCTCCTCCACCTCCACACCACGCGCGTTATCCTAACATCCTCATCCTCTTGCCCCTTGGTTCAAATGTACATTCCGCCAGCCACCGCTCGCTCCTCATGTCTTGCCCTAGATTCATTGAGCCCTTGCGCTCGGACAACGCCACCGCAATCAGTCAAAGGGCTGGCTCTGCGCATGGTCCGCCAACTGCCACCGTGCAGATCTCTCCTTGAGCGGGCACCCGAGCACATCCCGCAAGGCGAAAGGTGAAAGGCCGAACACTCCGTCGGCGGCTTTGCGATAGTGGTTGCAGTCTCCCTCTCGACTGTCGCTGTGTTTGGCTACCGGTGAGTGGTTTGCCGAACTGGGCTTCTTCGGACATGATCGGGTTGCCGCACGCGGAGCAGTGGGAGAGGGCAGCGCAGCACCTCCCTCCACCACGCCCGCCGAATTTTGCTCCTCCGTAACCCTCGACGGCGAACGGTGACTGCGTCGGCCTCAGACACTCTAGAGCTCCAAGACTTGGTGCATACATTCCCACGCCCACTAGCATTCTCCCTTCAGAGCCTGGGGGCATTCTTAATGCATACGCGCGAGCTATCTCACGGTCGAGGGGCGGGCTCGGAAAAGCGGCAGGCACCACCTTCATGTCTCCTCACTAGTATATCGGTTAGTATATTCGCCTCTCAGTCGAGAGCACCGCTGCGAGAGCACGGCTACACCGCGAAAGAGTAGGGTTCAACTCCCTGGTGGGGAACAGCTAGAGCTTTTGAAGGTCAGCGGCGTGTCGCTTTTGGCTGCATGGTCAAGTGGCACTGCGAAACTCTCTGTGAGACCTGGTTCGAGCCGAGAATTCAGTGCATCAAGTGAGATTTGGACAGGAAACACCGTGCATGCTCTTGCTTTTGACAGGCCTGGGATCCGAGGACTAGTGCTCCGTGTTCGAGCCCACCGCCGCCGCCGCCTTCAGCACATCGCGAATGCCCTTGGCAGCGCCATACACGACCTCCGACTCCTCGAGGTCCTGCTCCAGCATCTCCCGGGCAAGGACCAGAAGGCGATCGTGAATGACGAGCACGTCTGCACGACTGGCATTCTTGAGGGCACGCATGTCCTTGGCGGCCGCGTAGATGGCCTCCGCAGCCTCCCAGTCGTCGAGGTCGAGGAGGTGGCGCGCTTCGGTAAGGAGGCGGTCGTTGAGGGCCACGATGGTCAAGCGGGTAATAGTGCCAGAAGGGGGGCCATACGAGGGGGGCGCTGTGCAGACGGTTGGGTCAGGCTCCTGCTGCTTGGGCGTAGTGCTGGGGGCGTGAACGGGAGACTTGTCGGCTGTGGCAGGCTTGGCCGCGGGCGTAGGGGTGCTGGCAGCAGTGACGTTGTGGTGGTCCTTAGGCTCGCTGGAGAGCTTTGGCTGGTTGCTGGCCTTGTCCTTGGCCTCGTGGACCAAGTCACTGTCCGAGTCACTGCTCGAATCACTGCTCGAGTGGCCGACCGGGTCGCGATGCGAACCGTTGTCCGAGTCGTCATCAGAGTGGTCGTCCGAGTCGTCATCCGAGTCGTCATCCGAGTTGTAGTCCGAGTCGTGCGACCTACGGTCCGAGTCATCACCGGCCGACTGGCCAGCTGTCTCATCGCCGCTCGTGTCGTGGTTCTTGGAGGGCGAGTCGAACGAGCGGAGGGAGCAAGGAACGCCTCGAAGGATGCAGTTGAAGCAGCTGGGGTCAGCGAAGGCCGACAAGTCATCAGATCTCCAAGTACTCACTCGGTAACGATGCCCCCACTGTACTGGACGTACTTGTGGTTCTTTGACACGGGCATGGCGCGCTTGAGGTTCACAAGGACGTGGCAGCCGAAACCGCAACAGGCGTCGGGGGAGCAACGTGGAGACTTGTCGGTGGCATTCCAAGCTCCTGTCAGCATGGTCTGGAGGGCTCCCTCACCCTTGAACTGCGTGGTGCCGATGTCGAGGATCCCATCCTTGAGGTCCTTCTCCAGCTCTCTGTGTAGGCGGGGGTGTTTCTTGCCAACGTCGCCCCAGGCGGGAGGCTAAATGTCAGTCTCCCCAGCAACTGGGCTCTTACACGCTGATGGAGGGTGTTGTGCACCCACACGGGGACGTTCTTGTAAGCGTTGGGGTAGTTGTGGGACATTGTGGGTGATGTGAAGGTAGTAGATGTTTGAGTGGGAAGAGTGGGTCGAGTGTGAACAAGGAGAGGTGAGGGGCGCAAGCCTACTGGGTCAGCTGGGCATTCGACGACACACTCATCACCCACAGCGCCATAGCACTTACTGTAGTTGATTGTACCACTGTCATCCTCTTGAGTGTGGCCACAACGTTTTGGTATCAAATGCATCGCAAAAGCATCATGGACAACAAGCCTATGGGGCCAGCTGGGCCATGGGCCATGGCCCAGGTGCTACATGCCATCAAAAGAGCTGGCTGTCGCTCGATCGCTCAGTGGCATGGTGGAGATGGTGGAAGGTGAGAGTGGAGAGTGGAGAGCAGACGACAACGGAGAACGGAGAGAACGAACAAGGCTCAGGGTAATCAGATTAGCTTTTCATAAATAGCTCTAGATCACAGGATTAGTAACTGATTCAATTCATCAAGCAGCGCCTAATCGGCGGGAAGAGTGGGGCAGAAGTTTGTGCACAGCGTGGGGCAGATTACACATTAGGAAACTGTGTCTATTGATTAATCGTCCCAATATTCAGAGATTGAAAAGCCAGCCACATTCAGCCATGCCAACGAGAAGTGGAGACACCCTGTGGTTCATAGAGGTGTATCACGTTGCCTTGCAACTACTCCTCCTCCATGCCCTCCTCCTCCTCCTCCTCGTCCCACTCCTCGTCCTCGTTCACCTCTAGGTCGAGCACGCACAACTCCTCCCCGCCGGCTGTGAGGACCCATCCCGACCGCCGTCCCTCGGCAGGGTTGAGCGCCAGTCCCCACGTGGGATCACAACGCACCGTGCCAAGCGCACGAACCCGCGAAAGCGGGAGGTCATGTGCCGGGCTGCCTGCAAAGCTGGGCAGGCCACCATCGCCAGCACGCACCATGGCAGCGCGCAGGCCCTCGATTGGCACGAGGGCAAGCCACCGTCGCTGGCCGCGGGCGAGGACAAGCGCAACCTCGTCGTCGCCATAGAACGCCGCGTGGACAACCGCGCCGCTGAAGCGAGCATGCAGGAGCGAGTCGCCGCGCGCGAACACGTGCAGTGTCTTGCTCTCCGGCCGCGTGCTGGAAGGCATTCGCGGGAGACCCTCGCCGCTTTGAGCCCCGGTGGTTGCGGAGATGCTCGGCACAAGCGCCAGGGCCCAGTGCTCGTCGCCAATAGCACGCTCATCGGCTGTGGACAGCCCAAAGTCCGTCGCCGAGGCAGCCGAATCGGGGTTACGCACG
This sequence comes from Cutaneotrichosporon sp. PK4640, assembly GCA_023630115.1. Classification (NCBI taxonomy): domain Eukaryota; kingdom Fungi; phylum Basidiomycota; class Tremellomycetes; order Trichosporonales; family Trichosporonaceae; genus Cutaneotrichosporon; species Cutaneotrichosporon sp. PK4640. The sequence continues at coordinate 47,426 of JAMALN010000177.1, forward strand.
CGCGCGGACGCCGCAATTGAAGTGGCTGTCGACAGGAGGGCGTTGGCCCATGCCCAAGGCTCGAGGTAAGGGTCACGAGATGCTGCAGGTGCAGGCTCGGGGTGGCCATTCTCCCCCACCGTGTCGAACGACTCGTCGGGCTCATCGGAGACGTCAAGCTCGGACTCGAGGCTCTCCTCGTGGATCGAGGGCTCTGGGCTCGAGACGGGCGCACCCTCAGGCGTCATGGGCGGAGACGAAGTCTTGGGCGGCTTGCGAAGCCGAATAAGCGTGGACGCCATGACCTCGTCCAAGGTTTGAGCTGGAGCTTGGAGGGCAGGAGGAAGGTCCACAAGCACGACGGTCGACGCGCCCAGCAGGTGTGGAAAGTGGCGCTTGAAGGGGCTGTTGACAAAGCCGTTGACCATGTACGACCACACTAGCTTGGTGTCATACCCCGGCATGCTGGTCTCCTCATTCCCAATCGCGCGCGCCATCTCTGCCTGTCAGCCTTGCGACGGTTTGGACGCACCATAGCGAAGCCACTTGAACCATTCAACAGCTGTCTCCCACTCCAGAGCGGCGGCCTGCCGCATATCCTCACATAGGGAGAGGAGTCCACGTACGAGGCCGAGTGCGCGCGTCAACTCCTCGCGGTCAAGAATGACGTCGAATTCAAAGCGGCACCTGAGGTCAGATCATTGAGAGGAGGACGTACAGGGTCGCCGCGTCTGCGTGGTGGCCACGCGCCCAGCCGTTCATCTCCTCGAGAATGAGTAGCACGCGCTCAAGCGCGGGGACTACGCTCTGCGCGAGCACTTTCATCACCGTGATGAAGCCCTCCTGGACTGTCGTGTCCCACTTGGCTACGGGCTGGAGTCAGCGAGGCCTCGGCGGCACGCACTCGGTTTGTCAGGCGGTTCCCGAGCCACTCCGTGATGGGCGGGCTCGAGCGGCGGCACATGAGGAAGCGGAACAGGTCCGCGTGCACGTCGCGCACGGTCATACCCTGCTGCTGCCCGCATGCCTCAAGCTCCTCCCTCCAGACCATAGTCTGTCTCTCGGCGTCTCTGTACGCCGCGGCACAGCTCTCCAGCCCGCGGAACACGGGGTCAAGGAGGCGCGTAATCGTGTCTGCGCGCATCGCGACCTCTAGAACTGCGGAGGGGACGTCGCTTTGTGTCCCGGGTGGCAGCGGTAAAGTACCGGTTAGCAGGCGGGCGCAAGCATTGGGCCGCCGAGCAGGTGCAGCCACGCTGAGTACTGAAGGAGGTGGGCGAGGAGTGGCGGGAAGGAGGGCAGGCGCAAGCTCCAACTTCTCGTGCAGCCCTTTCCCGGCCGCAGCTGGCGGAGGAGGCGCGAAGGGGTTGATTCTGCTGTCAGACTGACCAGGGTCACACTCACATTGCTGGTTTTGGCGGTTCAACAGGTTCGACCGCAGGCAGAGAGTCGATGATCATGAGCGGAGCGCCGGGCTGCTATCAGCTGTGTCGGGTCGCAGTGGCCCACCTTGTGCGATGGCCAGTCAGACCCGCTTCCCCACCCCATCGGCCACCAGGGGAAGTGCGGATCCCGCGTGGGCGTAGGTGTCCAGTCGGCCTCGGTAAGCTGCTCCAGCAATGGCCCTGGCACGGGAACAGCCTTGATAACCTCGCCAGTGTGGACGGAGAGGTGCTCGATGGTGCTCTTGTCCGCGTTGAATGGCATTCGTGGCGGCCAGGCGGGCAGCCGCAGCACGAGGAGGGAGAGGAAGAGGCCTGTGGTCAGTCCAGCGGGGGGCGAGCTCACCATCAGTGCTCCAGGCCATGCCTAGCACACGCCCGGTCACGCGCACCTCCCAGACCGTCGCGCCGCTTAAGCGCCACAGCGAGACGAGGGTGCGGACGCCCGGGTCGTCCTCTGGTTCGCGCAACAGTGCGGCGAGGTCCATCACTGGATTTGCGGCGCGAGGGTGTAGAACATGGGGGTACTTGAGGTTCGACGTCGAGGCGATGGAGAAGGAGCGCGCGTCGTCGGTGAGGGGGTTGCTGCGTGAGGGGCTGCTGGACGTGCCCGCGGCCGCGGAGAGCGGGGTGACGGGGTCGCTCATTGCGAGAGAGGCAGCCGAGGCCAAAACAGCCAAGGAAATGGAAGGGGATGAGTGTGAGAGTGCAAGAAGATGAAGAGGAGATTGTTGTTGTGATGGGACGAGCGACGAGCGAGTGTGATTGTGGTTGTCGCGTCCAACTGTCGCTGTTGTTGACTTTGGCCATGCAAAGGTGGAGGTTGAGGTTCATTAGAAACGGAAGCAATTTGAATAGAGTGGACCATAACACTAGTTGTAATTCAAGGTGGAGGGAATGGATTTGAGGAATGATCCACTCACTACTCAACTCACTCAAACTCGCTCCCTCTCTCGCTCTCACCTTCCCTCGCATCAACCACCAACCTCTCTTCTCTGCCTTGCCTCATTCACGTCAACTCGTGTCCCCTACACCTCATCAACTCTTCTCTCCCCCTCACTGTCAACCGCTTCCATGGACGACCATGATATGGATCCTCCGCCGGGCAGCCGCGCCGCACCCCGGTCTTCACGCTTCGGCAAGGGCTCCTCCAGGGGCGGCCGGCCCATGGAGCCCAGCTCGCCCCAACCTCACTCCTCAAGTCCTCGCTACGCCTACTCGGATGATGGCAGCGACCACGGCGACATGGACGTGGATGACGACATAGACGAGTTACTGTCGGATGATCCCCGCGGGGGTGACGATCGCGGCGACACTGAAGATGAGGAAGGCGGCGACGCTGGCAAGACCGGCCAGCGCGAGTGTCTCTGGGAGGGATGCGGCGAGGTGCTCGCCGACCAGGCGGAATTAGTCAAACACGTTCAGGACGGTGGGTGGACGCAGCTATACATCTAACCGCAGCACACATCGGCGCCGGGCGGCAGCCATACGCGTGTCTCTGGGCGACATGCTCCCGACTCGGGCAGCGGCAGGCAAGCCGGCACGCCCTGTTGACGCACATGCGCTCTCACACCGGCGAGAAGCCGTATGCATGTCCCGAGCCAGGTGAGCCTCGACATGAAGGCAGCTGACATCAGGATGTGGACGGACGTTTACGCGCTCCGACGCGATGAACAAGCACGTCAAGTCAATCCACGCGCCCGGCGCACGCCCGAGACGACGCGAGGAGGTTGTGATCGATGCTGAGGAGCCCAACAATGCGGACCGAGACCTCGCCAAGGACGAAGACCTGTCCGACGTGATTGTGCGCCTGCGCTCTCGCGATCGCATCCACTTCAAGCCCGCCAACGCCGAGGAAGAGGCGGCAATGCGGTTCATGCGCGAGACCCGTCCTGGAGGCGCGCCAGCGCGCAACCGCCGTGGACGCAAGAACGCAGCGTCGGATAGCGACGAGTTTGACGAGGGTGCTGGCAAGAAGTACCCCAGCCAGCGCAAGGTTGAGGGGTATGTGATCGACCAGGGCGACAACCAGGTGCCGATGATGAGCCGGTCGCGATGGCAGGCCAAATACGTCATGGCCAAGGCCAAGCTCATGCTCGTCGACGAAGAGAACAAGATGCGCCGTGACGAGCTGGAGTTTTGGGAGGGGGTGGAGTCGCGCATGATGGCCGAGTTGGGCCTGGGCGGCGCATCCCGGCCCATCGAGATCGCCGACTCGCCCGAGCCTCACCCCGAGCCTCGCGCAGAACGCCGCCCCGCCTCCCGCCGTCCACCGGACTCGCGCCGTAGCCGCGGCCACGCTTCGCCCGAACCCTCAAGAAGAGCGAGTGGTCGCCGTAGCGACAAGCATGAGCTCGCGACCCTGGACGATGAGCTGTACGAAGCGGCGATGGGATAGGCGAGAGTGTAGGGCAACGAGAGGCAGCAGCGAGAAGTACACCATGTAGCACACCGATGGCAGTAGATCCAGAATGTCTTGTTTGCTGTGTGCGGGGGCCACTCCCCTCGAACGTGGCCGACACATGAATTGACAATTGGCACCTCACTGCCAATCATCTCTTGGCTGGGTGCGCTGGGTGGCTCATCTTTGCCGCCGCCCGAGATAGCAACGGACCCTGTCTCGGTGGTCAACATAGCCGATAGTTGAGCGAGAACAGATGCGCAATCGTTTCCGGCACTCCGACACTCCTCTGCCGATCTGCGCCGAACTCCGACACAGGAGGTGAGCAACCTTCGCTCACGTCAGCAACCTCCGTGTTGTCCACAACCTCTTCGGTCCGGCAGCTCGCAACTTCGTACGAATACACAGCATGCATAATGCGACGGGAACAACAACTCTTCCTTGTGCGATTAGTTGATCTGGGGCATGGAGACGGCGGCCTGGGCGTGCGAGGCGTCCTCGTGGGGCCAGAGGGCGGTGGTGGTTTTGCGCTGAGTGTAGAAGTCAAGACCAGTCTTGCCGTAGAAGGGGATGTCGCCCATGAACGAGCCCTTGGAGCCCGACCAGTTGAACATGGGGAGGGGCACGGGGATGGCGACGTTGATGCCGATCTGTCCGGGCTCGGCCTCGATCTCGAACTTGCGGCCAGTGGCACCGTTGGTGGTGAAGATGGCGGCACCGTTACCGTACTTGTTGCGGTTGATGATGGCAACAGCCTCGTCGAGGGTCTCGGCCGAGATGATGTTGAGCACGGGGCCGAAGATCTCGTTCTTGTACGCGCTCATGTTGGTGTCGACCTCGACGACGGTGGGGCCGACGAAGTTGCCAGCGGGGTAGCCGGGAACCTGGACGCCACGGCCGTCAAGGAGGATCTTGCCGCCCTCGGTCTCAACCGAGGCGATGAGGCCCTCGATGCGCTCCTTGGCAGCGGGCGAGATGACGGGGCCGAGGTCGGCGCCCTGCTCGAAGCCGCCCGAGACCTTGAGGCCCTTGGCACGCTCAATGAGCTCGGGGATCCAGGCGCGCGACTCGCCGACGAAGATGGCAACCGAGAGGGCCATGCAGCGCTGGCCGGCGGCGCCGAACGCGGCACCCGCAATGGCGTTGAGGGTGAGGTTCTTGTTGGCGTCGGGCATGACGACACAGTGGTTCTTGGCACCGAGGTTGGCCTGGACACGCTTGCCCTGGACGATGGCACGGTCGTAGATGTGCTTGCCGGCGGCGTCACCACCAACGAACGAGATGGCCTTGATGTCGGGGTGGTCGCAGACACGGTTGACGGTGGGGGCAGTGCCGTGGACGACGTTGAGGACACCGGCGGGGAGGCCGGCCTTGGCGGCGAGCTCGGCAATGATCATGGTGGCTCCGGGGTCACGCTCCGAGGGCTTGACAACGAGGGTGTTGCCGGTGACGGTGGCGAGGGCAGCCGACCAGAGGACAATCATGGCGGGGAAGTTGAAGGGGGTGATGGCGGCGGTGACACCGAGGGGGTGGCGGCGCGAGTAGGTGTCCATGTCGGTGGTGACCTCGAGCTTGTCACCGAGGAGGCCCGAGGTGACGGCGGTGGCGGCCTCGACGACCTGGAGACCACGGCCAACGTCGCCCTGGGCGTCGGCGAAAGTCTTGCCCTGCTCGAGGACGATCGACTGGGCGATCTCGGGGGTGTGCTGGCGGATGAGGTTCATGAGCTCGAACATGACGCGCTGGCGGCGCATGATTGAGGTCTGCGACCAGGTCTTGTAGGCCTCGGACGCGGCGCCGACGGCAGCGTTGAACTCGGCCTCGGTGGTCTCGGGAACACGGGTAAGGAGCGTCTGCGAGGACT